>BQNB010213893.1:0-10030 GCA_026074375.1 Tanacetum coccineum
AAAATGCTTAAGGCTTATGATTGATGATTAATTGGCTGACCCGGCCCATTAACTAGGGTACGGGTTGGTCCATTTAAGATTTCTTTGTTTTCGGCTTTATCTTTGACTTGTTGACTTTTTTACTTTGACTTTGACTTTTTACGCTCTATCCATTCTCGTGCTCGGTTTTGTCAGTTTTGGCTTTGTTTTTGTCATTTAGTGAATATCCGTTACCTGCACAGTATACAAAGCAAAACACACATATATTTGGCATTTGATGTTCGTTTTTTGGTCATTTAGGCTCGCTTTTATGGGTAAAAGGTATGTGTAATTAAGCTCATACCAAAATCTCCCATACTAAACTATTACCGTGTCCTCACGCAATGCTATAAGTAAACACTTTAGAAAACCAAGAATCTCAATCCCCATCGACTAATTACCTCGAAAAGTAGCTAAGTATTCATCAAGGGGAATTAAAGAATCATTAGCTTTGAAAAGTCCCGTTTTGATCATTTTTAAAATATTTACACTAATTACCACACATATTTTTGTATTTTTCCTTTTTCTCATTTTTTTGTACTTTTCTTTTTAAGCAACTAACTAACATGTTTGGACTTTCGTTATTTTTATAACTTTTAGGGTCACAGAACAAGAAGCACTTTAATCCTAAAATGCCTAAAAAGGATAAATTCATCGTCCCTGATTTTTCACTTGTCCCAAACCAAGCTCAAAAATGAAATCACCGTCAAATATAAGTTAAGATGCTAACACTACTCATATTTGCAATTTGTAAACTTTTCACTCCTGACAATTATTATATCTTAGGTGAATGTGCTTGTTTCGAATTTCAACCATGGATCAACGTTGTGCAAAATTTCTATGCTTCACGTTCCACCCAAAAGTAATGAGTTTGAAGGCGAGATCATCCCATGTAGCGACTTTCGTCTCGGCACATCCCAACCTTGCGGCTAAGTGACCAGGCTTTTGACACCCCACAGAGACTAGTATCGAGACTCACGGACCTTCGGTTTCAAAACCCTTGGATTTCCCGTTTTATACATAATTTATTTATAACTTAAAATGAAATAGTCTTAGTTCAAAAGCATATTTAAATTTAAGAAAAAGAGATTTTCCCTATATTTATTAAATCACATATATTACACTTAATATAATTATACATCCTTTAAACTAAGGAAATCCTCGACCTTTTAGAAGGCTGCAACATCGGTTGTGAGCCGGCAAGATGCAGCAAACTTTTATCAGTCTCGGATTATTATTCTTACTATGGGCCTTATTTAGAAGGCTGCAACATCGGTTGTGAGCCGGCAAGATGCAGCAAACTTTTATCAGCCCACAGTTTTTATTATTATTATTACCTCATTTTTTATTTTTTTAACACTTTATATTACCATGATATAGAGAAAATTTCTTTTTAGAAAATTTAAGTATAAATTTTAAGTAAGACTAAATAAAATTTGAATTCAAAAATTGTTGATTTAAGTTTAATTTTCGAAAGGAGCACGTATTATTAGTCAGGTTAGGAGCTTATGGGAGAAAAAGCCACAAATTACACTTATGAGCTCTTAAGATTTCCAACTAATCCTTGTTTAGCATCCAACTCATATTCAACTCTATCATTTCTCGTTCTTCGCAAATTTAAAATCTTTAATAAAAAGATCCGCGAATGCTTAGTCTAAAAGTTAAGGAGCAAGCTAGAGCTCAACACGCTCGATCGAGTCAAAATTTATTCTTATTCTACCCAGCAGGAAAGTCAACATTGTGATAAAACACTTATTTTATTTTTGAAAATTTTTAAATTTTTTCATTTTTTGGTATTTTGGTGGTAAAAACGGGATTACGTGAAAACAACGACTGCAGGCACAATCAAATCGATAGATCCCCCCATACTAGAACTGAACATTGTCCTCAATGTTTTAAGAAGGGTCTCTACGTAAATCTAAAGCCGTTTATTAAGTATGCTCAAAGATAAACGTTAGTCGATAAGATTTAGGATATTGGATTCCCATAAATAAGCATGCGAAGGATTAAAGATCGAGTGAACGATGGACAAAACCACGAGCACGAGAGTCTTCATAATCCGGGGCAATCCTGGACATACAACATAAACCACGAAACACGAGAAAGGAAGAGGCGAACCTCCTCACGTCACATTAGTAATTAATATCTACTTATTATATTAGGATAAGCATGGAGGTTTTTGCCACCCACACAAGCGACATGTTTATTAATGAGTCACTAAGCTTGACTCGTCCCCGAATTTAGTTGTCCATAGGGAACGTTTGGAGATCCAGGACAACCATCGGTGGTATGTCCCCTCCAAAATAGTGCTTCAGTCTATGACCGTTCACCTTAAAGTTTGGTACGTCGGCTTGAGATAACTCGACGATACCATAAGGGAAGACTTGAGCAACGGTGAATGGTCCGGTCCAACGGGTTTTGAGCTTGCCCGAGAAAATATTTAATCGAGAATTGAAGAGAAGGACTCGATTACCAACGTTGAAAACGCGGTTCTTAATCTTGGAGTTATGAATCTTCTTTGTTTTCTCTTTATAGATTAAAGAGTTCTTGTAGGCTTGATCACGAAGTTTATTTAATTCATTCATTTGAACTTTTCGGTGATCACCCGCGGTCTTAAGGTCAAAATTGCAATGTTTCAAGGCCCAATAGGCCCTTGTGTTCAAGTTCGATAAGGAAGATGGCAAAGCCTTTCCGTTACACTAGCTTATAAGGAGTGAACCGATGGGTGTCAGAATGTGGTACGGAAGGCATATAAAGATCATCTAAACTTATCGGAACCATGAAGACGAATTTGCCTACGGTCCTTTCCAAGATACGTTTCAAACCATGATTTGAAACCTCTACTTGTCCACTCGTTTGTGGATGATACGCGGTAGAAAGACGGTGAGTAATTCCATACTTAAGTATGTCCTTTGCAAATTGGTCATTGCAAAAATGAGTATCACGATCATTAATAATAGCACGAGGAGTTCCAAATCGCGCAAAGAGAGATCTCAAGAATTTAACGACAACTCAGGCATCGTTAGTGGGGAGCGCTTTTGCTTCAACCCATTTAGACAGGTAGTATACGGCCACGAGAATGTACTTGTTCCCTCTAGAAGACGGGAATGGCCCCATGAAATCGATGCCCCATACGTCAAAGATCTCGCAAACTTGAAATTTGATTTCTGAGGATTTCATCATGTTGCGAGATTTCTGCCTTGACGTTGACAAGGTCACAATGTGTGACCAAAGTCATGGGCTTTCGGTAAATTGTTAGGCAATAAAAAACTGGAATCATAAGACTTTTTTTACGGTGTAGTTGGCACCATGATGTCCCCAGTGGGTCCATTATGGCAAGACTGAGGTATTCCACGTTCTTGGCCGTAAACACATCGTCTAATTACTTGATCCGCACTAATTCTAAATAAAGATTGGAAGATTAGGGTTTCAAACCTAATCTAGGGTTTCCATTGGTGCAAGCTTGTGTTTTTGATCTAACCAAGGTTTTGGATTTGCTTGGTCATCATACTACATATCATCAAGGGTAACTAAGACTCTTTATGTATTCATACTTATGATTTTATGTGTTTATATGTTTTATTTAGCTAAATCACCATTTAGGGTTTCTTTAATGGGTTTTGATTAAAAGTGAGATTAGAACTGATACGTTAAAAGAATACAGTATATATAATATAATATTTTAACAAGAGAAATTAAGAAAATTCCCCAAGGAAATTTCACTCTTTAAAATATATATAAAAAATATATAATATACGTATCTTTACCGGGAAGTATGATTTCCCGAGTCGTTTTCCCAATGATTTGAGAAATTGAAACCTCGCTTGATATTGGATATTGATTTGAATGGGTTCAAAGATTGATTGGGTTGTCTATAACTACTAATTAAAACAAGCAATGAAAAACAATTAAAACACTTAACAAATACCGGGAAATGAATTAAACGCGATAATTAAGCAAGTAACTAAATTTTACTCCTAAAAATGTAAACTAAATTTCTAAACCTAAGATAAGACAAAAGAAAATTTTAGGAGAAAGAAAAACATTTTTTTTGATTATTTTTGAATTTATTATGAATTAAAAACTAATTTAATCTAATTAAATCTTAAAAAATAGCAAATTAAGTAATAAAAATTTGGAAAAATGATTTTTAAGCTTAGAAAAGTCTAAAATATTGTAAAAGCAAAGAAAACTATTTTTAACTATTTTTATTATTAAAAACCTATTTTTAAAATTTAAAATAAAAGCTCAAAAATGAAATTTAAGATCTAAAAAGTGTGAAAATGTTTTTACTGGATGTAAACCTTAAGATATTTTTTATAAAACTAAAAACAATTTTTTTGTATTTTTATAAAACTTTTTTCTATTTTTTATTGATTTTTAAGATTTTGACTTTCGAAAAATGATTAAAAATAAAATAATAACTGGAAAAATCTAAAAAATTCAGGAAAAGTCTTAAACACTAGCCGGATTATAAGAAAAATAAGAAAAGCTAAATTGCTAAACGAATAAGCCCTAAATAGAGCTTATTAAGCTACGGCTTTTTATAAAAAAGGAAAAGGAAAACGTGTACTAGTATTTGATTGTGTATTATGCTAATGGATGAGCTATTGTAGTAAACTGGTTAAGGTGTTGGTGTTGTGTATGGAAGGTCGTGGGTTCGAGTGTGGGCAACCCCTTTTTGCTTTTTTTTATTTTTTTGACTTTTATAAAAAAAAACTAAATACTAAGACTTTAAAAGGACACAAAATTAAGCAACTTTAACAAACGGGACTTATCCTAAAACTAAGTAAATAAGCCCAAAAACAGCTTATTAATAAGCTGTTACAGTGAGCAAGCTTTTGGGCTTATTCTCACTAAAAGGCTTATAACCAGCTTATTCTAGGCTCAAATCCAAGAAGGAAAAGTGTTCTAAAAAGCTTATAATGTGCTTAATCTAAAAATGAAAAGAAATAGAGGCCGGAATCAACTTAAAGCAACTTAAAATGTTAATTAAAATACTAAACTCAGCAAAAACACTTAAAGGTACAAAATCCAATTAAGCTAAAAAGCCCAATAAGCCAGTTTGGACCTTAAGCTTTTGCTAGCTTATCAAACAACTAATAAGCAACCTATTTCAAATTTAAAATCTAGAACTATAAGCTAAGAACAAGAATTTAAAAGCTAACTTTAAAACTGCTACTGACCGAAGCTCCATCGTAGAGTGACCGAGCTTCCTTGTTCGACTCAATAAATTGAGGCTAACAGTTTTTGGTGTTTTATGAATTTTTGTGACTTTGACAGCTAATTTAAACTAGGGAAATAAGCTTGAAAATGTAATCTAAGACTTATTCTATATTAAGCTATAACTAGACTTAATATTACTTGAATCTAAAATCCTAAATCCTATTCTTACTTAACTAAGAATTAAGCCAAAAGTAGCAGTACAAACTGTGACAGCGGTATTAACCTTTTGGTTAGTACTGGTGCACTTTGCACAAGTGCAAACCAAAAGTGCAGGTTTCCTGAAGGAAATCCTACACTTAAACACACTCAAATAGAGTGTGTTAACAAGTTGCAAGCAAGATCTAAGCCTTTGAGGGCTTAGATCAAATTTTGCACAAGTGAAATTCTAAGCAAAACACCCTGGTGCTGTCAAACTTAATATAAGCTCAAATTCTTTAAATTCTTAAATCTAATTCATGAAAACTTATTTCCTAATGTTTATAACTGGATTCACAACTGTCTAAAGAGGTTTTGCACAAAATTATTGACTTTAGGAGGTCAAACAAGTTTATGCCAAACACCCCTTTACCACTAGACAGATTTTTAGAAAAGCTTTAAATTGCAAAACTAATTAACAAGGCTATGAAACCAGATAACTAGGAGCTTTTAACAACTAATTTAAGCAAAATTATACTACTGAATTAAGCTATAATGCAAGATCTAAGAGTCTATTCTAATATTTTTGGCTTTTTATGAGTTTTATGACCAATTCATGAAAAACAAAGATCTAAACTATCAATAGCAAAAACAGATGAACATCTTAGGTTATTAAGCTAAATTAAACTCAAATAAGTTCTAATAAGCACAGAGAATAAGCAAATAAGCAATAATAAGCATTTAGGCTATAACTAAGTAGTGTAAACTGAAATTAGAGAAGAAGGAAAAGAGAAGCTTACTTGAACCTTTAGCTAAACAAAAGGTCTCAATTAAGAGCAGCTACAAGCTCCCTAGCTTATTAATAAGCTAGGGTATAAGTCCTTGGGATCTCTTCCAAGTTAAGATCCCCTTCCAAAAGCTCAATTCCAATGCATTCCATAGTAAATGTAATTTAGACTGGTTTAAGGTTTAGAAAGGCTTAATTCTGAATTGATTAAGCTCTATTTCAGCTTATAGACTGAAAGAGCTTATTAAGAGCTTATTGAGAGAATTTAGCTTAGTTAAGAGAGCTTATGAAAAAGAAATTGGGAGAGATTAAGAAAAACTGAATTTCATTAAAAGAAAACTTGCTTACAATGCTTTTAAAGGAAAATTACAATATTAAAACATCATTAAGCTAAAATTTAAGCTACAACTAAAACTTAAAACTGTGTGTAAAAAAAACTCGATCCCCTTTTGTGTGTAGAGTGAGGCTCTATTTATAGCCGTTTGGTGAAGCTTCCAGACCCTCTTGCCTTGCCCACGCTCCTCTTAATCTCAACCAATCATTTCTTCAATCATTTGAGCTTCTATTGTGGCCTTTGGATTGATTTATGGACACCTGAGGATTGCCAGCATGGCATTCTTTGATGTGATGTTTGTGCTAGTTTTGTGAGTGTTTTAGCATAAAAACCCACATTCCATTGTGCTTTCACCATTATTGACGTGGCATGAGCTTGAGAGTTAATGAATGACTATTGATTTGACCTCTTTGACCCTGCCATTGTACTTGCGAGCTCTTGAATTGACTTCTTTGCCCATCAAGTTTCATTTGCCCTTTGTTTTACCATGGGGGTGAAAGGGGGGACGACGGGTGAATAGTAAATAGGTTTCGTGCCCAATTTTTGACAATTAAAACTGTTATAGTTTGAAGAATTTATAATTCTAGCCCCTCTCTTCCTTTTCTTCTTTTCTAGTTATAAATAACTTTCGAATATTGCAAAACCAGCCCTTGTGGTTGTTATAAAAGGAAATAGGCTAAAGTTTTGGGCTTATGAATCCGGGCAAGGCCCATTTGGGGTATTTCAGACCCAATAAGGTTTTAAGGGCCCAATAAGGGATGAGGGGCTATTTTTGGACTTTAGTGAAACCTGGAGGGTGAAAATGGAATATTTTTGGGCTTTGCTGACTTTTATTGACCATAGTTTGACTGGATTTGACTGAGGCTTGACTTTCCTGGCTTTGCTTTGTACTCTTCTGATTCTCGTGTCCGTGCTTGCTTGTTTTTGACGGTTTTCATGTGATTTTTGATATATCCGTACCTGCACACACAAAACACAAATACAAGCATATTTTTGCCATTTTTGGTCTGTTTTGGGTTTAATTGGGTTATTTTAGGCATAAATGGATATGTGTATTTTACACTTATCAAAATTCTCCAAACTAAACGATTGTGTGTCCTCACGCAATATCACATGCCTTATAACCAAATACCTCGAAATTTCCCCAAACTAAACCTTTGAAAAGTAGCAAAGATTTTTGTTTGAGAGAAATAAGAGATCACAAGTTATAAAACACCCGATATCCCATTTTCAAAGATTTTTTTTATAATTTTTCTTGATAATTAACTACCTAACTACAACTTATTTGTGTTGACATAATGTATTGTTTTCATTACCACATTGGTAACTTTGAGGATCATAGAACAAAAAGCACAATTAAGTGTCTCAAAGATAACTTCATCATCCCCGATTTTTCACTTTTCCCATGCTAAGCTTAAAAACAAGATCATTGATAATTACAAGTCATGACACTAACACTACTCATAAGTACTAAATGTGTACTTACTTTTCCTCCCGTAAATCCTACTTTTGTATCTCAAGATTTTACTTAAGTCATATACCCGAAGGCTCTTTAAGACTTTTGTTTCGATACTTATTAATTCCAAAAATAAAGCGTAACGGTTAAGAACGCAATAATTAGCTCCTAGCCCTTTTCAAAAGATCAAATGTCATCAAGAATAAAGTCCACATCGAGGCAACCAAAATTTGGCTTTTATTAGGCTACTTAAGCAAGGCACCATTCATGTCATATACCCTAAGGCTCTTTAAGACATGAATGGACCAATCTTATTTGCACCATATACCCTTAGGCTCTTTAAGGCACAAAATAAGACAAAAATTAAGCAACATTATTAAACCTCAGTCCTTTAGAAGGCTACAACATCGGCCACGCCTCCGACAAGATGTAGCAAACATATTTCGACTTCGGTAACTTCCTCGACCTTTTAGAAGGCTGTAACATCGGTTGTGAGCCGGCAAGATACAACAAACTTTTATCAGTCTTGGATTATTATTGAATTCTACTTATCCCATATACCCTAAGGCTCTTTAAGGAATAAGCAAAATATTTAAAGTAATCTGGCAGAGATACTTATTCATTTATTATTTTTGCATTTTTAGCCAAATTGAGTATTCCTGATGTGTACTCATCCTAATCACAAAGGAACTAAAGAAAACTTCTATTAGCTAATTATTAACCAAAAAACCGTACAACTCTATTTATTAAACATTTATATATATAGAGGTGAAACAAGCTAATGGGAGAAAAAGCCACAATTAATACATATGAGCTGAAAGAATCCAACCTATTCTCGTTTATGCATCATAATCTTATAATAACACTAATCCTTCTTGTTCTTTACGCAATTTAAAAAATCTCTAAGAAAGGAAATTTGCGAACACTTAGCCTATATAAAATCCAACTTGGCATATTTAAAATCTACTTGAGATTAGCACAAGTCTTCATTTACTAACGATTCAAGTCTTGCATATTTAAAGTCTATGTGAGACTAGCACAAACTATCATCATTAATTGCTAAGGGAGAAAGCTAGAACTCTACACGTACGATCGGGTCAAAAATTACTTTTTATTCTTACCAACGGAAAACCTACATTTTTGTATTATTTTTTTTTTTTAGATGACAATTAAGAACTTAAAATTTTAAAATTTTTGCTATTTTTGTGGGAATACGGGTACGTGAGAACAAAACAATAAGCAAGCAACATCAAATCGATAGATTCCCTTCCCCAAACTAAAACGAAACATTGTCCTCAATGTTTAAAGTCGGGTCTCTACGTAAATCTAAGCCGTTTATGAAGTATGCAAAGATAGACGTGAATCGATAAGATGAAAGGATATGGGATTTCCCCAAACTAATTTCACACAAAGGATGAGAAGCTCGAGTAGAACGGGATAAATCAACCGGACACGAGAGTCTTCAGAAATTGTTGAGTTAATCCTACAAAAATCACAACAAGCAACAAACAACAAACAACGAGAATTTGGAAAAAGGATAGCCTCTTCACTCATCACAACACATTAGATAATAGAAAGAAAATAGAAAGGATAAGCATGGGGTGAACTCCCACGAAGCGGCTTGTTTTTGGTCACCGAGTCACAAGCTCGACTCGATCCCTGAATTTAGTTGTCCTTAGGGAGAGTATGGAGATCCGGGACTACCTTGGGTGGTATGTCCCCTCCGAAGTAATGTTTTACACGGTGACCATTAACTTTGAAATTCGGGCCATCAGGTTGAGATAATTCTACAGTTCCGTATGGGAAAACTTGAGCGATAGTAAAAGGTCCTGACCAACGAGTTTTAAGCTTTCCGGAGAATATTTTTAACCGGGAGTTGAAGAGTAAAACTTGATCACCAACATTGAAGATTCGATTCTTGATTTTTGAATCGTGAAGTTTCTTCGTCTTCTCCTTGTAGATTAATGAATTCTCATAAGCTTGATCTCGAAGCTCGTTAAGTTCATTTAGCTGCAGCTTCCGATGATCACCCGCGGTTTTGATGTCAAAATTTACGTGCTTAAGAGCCCAATAC
>BQNB010213897.1:0-10030 GCA_026074375.1 Tanacetum coccineum
GAAGACTGTGAAGACCAAATGGGCCCTCAATCAATGACAACAGCCCATTTGTGTGCAATTGACAGAGACTATGAAGACTTTGAAGACCCGATCCTAGCCCTTGAACAAACCAATCTCAGCCAATGTACACATAAAACCCACCCAAACCTTATTGGGCCTTAAAAAGCCCAATAACACAAGCCTGAACCCAGTTGGGCCCAATACATAACCCAAGCCCATTACTGGCCCAATACCATTTTTTATAAACCCTGGGGACCTAAATTGTCAAGTTTAAAAATGTTTGGGACTGAATTTGCAAGTTTCCAAAACTTTTATCTCTTTATAAAACACAAGGGCTGAAACTGCCATTATTTAAAACCTTTTATATCTTTGTTTTAATAAAACACAAGGACTGTTTGTGACTATTCTTAAAATTGTTTATAACTGAAAAACAAAAGAAGCAAAAGAATGAAATAAGATTGAAACTGAGGGGGTTTCCATTTTTGGGCACTTGAAACTTCAAAAACTGTTAACTCACTAAACGCACGCCCAATCCCTCAATAGCTTTCCCCCCATTCCCTAGAGCCTCCCCCCATCACGAGTTACAACCTTAAGCCTTTACCCCCACACACAACCCTTATACCCAGATAAATCCATTCCCACCACCCCCCACTAACCTCAATAGATGCCACCCGTTGGCAAACCATCTCTACCCGAGGAGATATCAATGGCTGGATATAGCTACCAAAAGAAACACAATCTTTAGGTATCCGATGGCTAGGATTGATCTGAGGTTTTGTACACACACAACAAACACAACAAGAAGAAGAAGGAAGCAAGAGAGACTTCTATAAATTGAAGAAACACAAGCCGAATGACACACCTTTTTTTTTAGCTATCTTTCTTTTTATTTAACTTTTAATTTAAAATTGTAATTTAAGTTTTCAGAATGTTTACTCTGTAATATTGTTAAGTTTTCTCTAATGAAATTTCCAAGATTTATGAAAAATTTCTTTGCTTTGCTACTGTTGAAATTACAAGGTTAAAGGATATATGTTTAAATCTTTTTAACTTGTCTTACATTGCCAATAATCCAGTCAAGTAATCACAAGGTTAAGTAATTAAGTTCAGGTTTAATGTCAAATCAGTTTGTTTAAAAGGTTTTTGAAAATAAGGGGGTGTTTGGCAGTAGGGTTAAAATGGGTCAAAAGGGGATGTGTATGGGTTTGGAACTCTCAGCATCTTGAGGCTAGAATCTCAGGTCATTTATTAAGAAATCAAAAGTTTTTAAGTGATAAATGTGGCATTTGAGTTTTTCTATAGATTGGTATCATTTTTTCTGTAAAAAAAAAGACATTAGGTTAGTGGATTAGTCTTAATGTTAGATTAATAGTTAATAGGTTGTTTACTTATTGTCTATTTTAGAAGCCAAATGCAGCATACAAGGAGATTTGCTCTGTCTTTGCCATAGTCAAATCCTTGAGGCTGTCAAAATGTCAAGTGTAATTTGTGGAAAAGCCCTTTTTCAAGCTGGTTTATCAGCAGGTTTTATTTGTTTTTAAAAGCTCAAATTTTGGAACAAGCCCAATTATCAGCTGGATTTTGTTGGAATTGAAAGGCCATTTTTAGGATTTAAGCTCATTTATATCTCTGTTAAATCTGTTTCTTATTTGCTTTTATTTTTAAGCTTTTAATAGCTTATTTTAATAAGCCAAAAAGGGCCTCATGCCCACTGTTTGCCCTCCCCTGGTGCAAACCCTTTGTTTTCAGCCCTTGATCTCTTTTAGCCAACCTTAATAAGCATTAGTTTTTCTTGCAATTTCAGTAAGCCCCTAGGCCCCCCTTTAAGCTTTGAAAAGCTTACAGCTTAATTCATTGTCTAAGCTAGCTTAATCTAGCTGCAAAGTAGGTGATTTTCTTTTTTTTAAAAAACTGTCAACTTAGCTTATTGATTGTTTCAGCTTATTATAGGGCTTATTCTAGTCAAACTTAGTTAACTTAGGTAATTTTAGCTTATAATACTAGGTTAGGTCTTTGTTCAGCTTATTGTAGCCCTTTAAGCTCATAGAAAAAAACCAAATAAGCTTTGTAAGCTTATTTGGCATTCTGCCCAAAACAGCTTATTTTTCTGGCTTATTTAGAACATAAAAGACACAAGTGCCTTTATTAAAAATGCTCCCCATAAGTTGCTTAGTAAGTTTGCTTTTCTGAGTTTTTAGAAATAAGCACTTTTAGAATTTAGGACTAGTTTTTAATTCGGGCTAGCTTTTAGGGACTGTTAGTGTAATTTTAGGATTTCTTAGTTAATTCTGTTAGTACCTACCCGTTAGGCCCACTATCTCTGTTAGTCCTTAAACCCTTTCACTGTTAGTCCTAGTTAGTTAGTATAGTTAACTTTAATTAATTTAGGGTTTATTTTAATTAGCTTAATTACTTTTAATTGCTACAGTAACTTTTGGGCATTTTTACATTTTTAGTTTTGTTAACTTTTTCTTTATTTAATCTGATTTTTTTTAGAATTTTTAGACTTTTATTTTTTATCTTTTTCTATTTTCTTTGTTTTAATTAGTATTTAATATTTAAAAATTCATAAAAAATACAAAAATTAACAAAAAATTATTTTTCTTTTTTAGAAAATTTTCTTTAATCAAATAGTTTGTAGGAAAATTATTAAAACTTGTGTAGGGTGATTTTTGCCCAAATTTCAGTTCCGGGCTCGTTTACGAGTTCGACTTTTTCGTTTCTTACCGTTTTGTTCGCTTTTTAACTCCGATTTTGAAATTTTTTACATTTTCTTTTAAGTTAGAATATTTTTAATTTATTTAAATTTTAAAATTAATTTTATGACTTTATTTTTGTAATTTTTAGTTTTAGCTTGCGATTTAATTCCCGGTAGTCTATAATTGCATGTTTAATTTAGTTTATTAGTGTTAATTAGTTTAGTTAAGTCTTTTTAAGCCTAATTACGTTCCCCGTAGATTTCTTAGGATTTCATTTGCCATTATTTATGCTCCCGTAGTTTAGGATTCATCCGTATAACTAATTTTGTTCCCCGTAGTGTATTTAAGATTCCCATTTTCCACTGCTTGTTTCCCATAGAATAATTTTAGTTTTCTTTAATTAATTTTAGTTTATCTAGTTAAAAATCAAAATCATTTGTTTCTCAATTCAAATCATCAATTCATTCGTATCGATTTACCATTCCAGCCTCGTTGGGGATTTACGACCCGGGAAAGCTCTATACTACTTCTCGGTATCATTGACTCTGCTTTTAGACTATTCTTACTATATGTTTGATATTTTATTATATTATATATATTTTAAGGTATAGTCAGAGCGGATCAATTTTTGGCGCCGTTGCCGGGGAGGCTGTGCAAACGTTTATCGTTACGTTTGACCATCTGTTTTTGAAATTGTGAATATTTTCTTTTATTATAAAAATATAAAAAAGTACAAAAATATTTTTCATTTCTTTTTAGTATAATTATCATTTAAAAATCCAAAAAAGAAAAAAAAAATCAAAAATATAAAAACATTGTCCATAATAAAAAAGAAATAAAATTCACAACTTGGTAAAATACCAAAATATAATATTCTCAACTGAGGTATTATCATAATAAGTTCCGGTGAACTTGTTGGTTCCCAATTTGTGACCATATCGATTATTTTAAAGTTATTAGGTATCGAAGATGTTTCCGCAGATATTTTTTTTATCTGAATAAATCGAAATTTTTGTAATATTTTTTTCCCCTCCTATTTTGTGCATATAAATTAAAAAAAAAAAAACACTGTTCGGGCTGGCCCGTTACTGTAGCTAAGGGCCCACAGTCAAAAAATGTGTATATTTATAATGTCATTTGTACGAATGTGCATCCAATGTAGTTTTGTACAGTAGTTAATTACTGTAAATGTTTTTTTATAGTAAACTACATTTTTGGTCCACGTGATTTATCGGATATAACACTTTTGGTCCATTTTTCAAAAATCATACGGATCCACACCAATACCCGGCAACCCATTTCACTTTTCGTCCAAATTTACTAATGCCGTTAGTTGACCTATATTTGATTTATGAACGAGCAATGCCCCGCTCCGATTGTAAGAATCTCGCTAACAACTAGAGGTGGTCGGGTTTGATTGGGTCATGGGTCAAATGGGGTCATAGGTCGAGTCGGTCAACCTGGCACTTTCTTACGACTTTCAATATACTTTCGTTTTTAGAAAACTATGGTAACATAAGACTTATCATAGTCGGTTTACGTCAAATTATCATCCACGTGATACTCATAAGTCTTATTGTGTTACCATAGTTTTCTAAAAAAGAAAGTATATTGAAGATCGTAAGAAAGTCTCAGGTTGACCGACTCGACCTATTTGACCTCTGACCCCATTTGACCCATGACCCAGATTAAAAGGGTGTGAGTGTCTCGCTGTCTTGTTGTTTCTTACTGCGACCCTTCCGAATGGATGTGGAACCTTCGATTAGGTCCCTTCGGTAGATCCTTCCGAAAGGATATGGGTCCTTCGGTTAGGTCCTTCTGAACATATACGTCGACAATAATGAAAGATAAAATTGTCATTTTACATGAACAAAATACATAGAAAGGACAAATTCGAAAAGTTTTGTTCTTTAATAGAAAAAAAACACTACACAAAACTATAAAAAATGATAAACCGGATATATTCTAATCAAAACAAAAAACAATACCAAAAACTTGATGTTAGAAAGTATATTTAAAAAAAAAAGGTTCAAACGACTATTATGTTTTCCAGTTACATTTAATGAAGAATAAAAAAGAAAATTAAAAAAAAAACATAAAAAGTTATGTTCTCAAATTTAAGTAGGAAAAAATGAAATAAAAGTTAATATGATTTGAATATATTTTTCAAAATAAAATGTTTCTCCCAAAACTGAGATAAAAATGTATATCTTTATTACTCCCGAGGCATGATTAAAAGGCTAACATTACTCGGCAAGTCCAACGGGTCAACCCCGCCAAGCCGGAAACCCCACAAATCCAAATATTTTTTAATAACTTTTACCACATGTCTGAATCCAGTTCCAGATCACTAAGGGTACGTGTCCACCTTCTAATCCTACCAAATTCTTCCCACCATCACAAACTCAATCTATCAACCCTCACAAGCACTACAACACAGGTTTCATCTTCTACTTCTTCCTCTTCTTTTTACTTTCCTTCTACAATCTTCTTCTTTCAAATACAAACTGGAAAACTGAGAAAACTAAGGACCACACAACACACAACCACATAAATAATAGCGCAAACACACCACCCTCCAACACAACACACAACCAAACCCCACACCACCACCACCCACAACACACACCAGCACGAACAACGCCGCCCTACATTGTCTTCAATGCTACACAAAAAAGTAATTCTTTATGCATTGTATTCCATCTTTTTTCTTCCTCCAAAAGACAATTCAATCTTTTCCGTTTTTTCTCACAACCCCTATTCATCTCACCTCCAACACCCTTTGTCACCTCTTCACTCTAAAAAAAGAATTTGGCATTTCGTTTTGCTGCTGCTATCAAACAATTCCGGTCGTGCTGGGGCTTTAAATACTAATACCTGCTGTCACAAACAAAAACCAAAAAAAAAACTCAAAAAAACTACCCAAAAAAATCAACGCGTTTTGCTGCTCTCAACAAATGTTGTTGCTACAAAAACAAAAACAATCAAAACATAAAAAAGCTTCAAAAAAAAATAGCTTTCTTGCTTCAAAAACAAAAAACCGCAAAGTGTAACGAACGTACTAGGTTTTTTTCTTTGATATTGGTGGGGAAAATATTAATTAATTAAAGAAGATTGGGAAAATATGATTAATTTATTATCAATTATACCAGATTACACAGTAGGCTTTGACATCACTTCTACTTTTTTTTTTTTTTTTACTTTTTTTTTTTTTTTTTTGGTTGTTTTGGTTTTTGTGTTTTATTTTTTGTTTTAAAGGAAACTAAAAAAAAAATATGAGTATAGGATTTTGAGCAAATCAGGATATAAGAAGAGAAAGTCGGGATAAGACCACAACCATCATTTCTCTTTAAAAATTTTGGTTTTTCCTTCATTATCCATCTGAACCATTTAAGAGGCAACAAGAGTTTCGATTTTTATTTTTATTAATGAAATGTTTGTATGAAATTCCTACAATGATAAGGTGATTATGTTGTATACATGAAGTAACCATGACTAGCGACGGGTCATTATGCTTTACATAAGCTAATGATGTGTATAGCAGATGCGCCGTCCAGCTGCTGTAGGCAGGTCATCGCTGTCCCCCCCCCGTCCCTCTTTGAAAAAACGCACCAACTACCTAAACCCCCACCCCCAAACACCCCCCCCCCAACAACCCTCATAAAAACTCCCTCCGTCACGAAAAAAAAAAGAAACTAAAACACCCATACGAAAGGGTGTTCCACTAAAACGGTTAAACTAAAATAACTTTCAGTGAATTCGAGCAACTACCCCCAATTAAGGTACGCCTTTATTTGTCATATCAATCATCATAGGTCTTATTTATTTTGGGGAAAGGATTCGTTTTTTAAAAAAAAGCGGGTCATTGATGTGGAGAATTAGAAGCTAAATTTTATGACAAATACATGATTTGGGAAAGATTTGCATTCTATGATGACCCTCCAATATTATACTGCAACCCACAAGAGACACTATTACTCGTACTATCCAAGTATCTGGGGATAGTATACAGGAATAGTTTAAAACTGAAAAAATAATTCTTATATTATTCGGGTGGCACCACAAAGCATGGAAAGGTGGTGGAAAAAATGTGATCCGAAAAAAAAAAAATAAAAATAGAATGGGTTTTTATAATTGGGAATGAGATTTTTGAAAATGTGACTAGTGAAATGTTTCGTTGCAACAAAACAAACTACTCTCTAGGGTCCAACTTGAAATTATATAATCAAGAACCAAAAAAAAATAATAAACAAAAACAAAAATATAACAATACAATACCATCAAAATAACAGCAAAACTAATCAAGCAATAATAGCCCCTCACGGCGCAGAAGGCCCATAAGCTACTCTCTACTCCATACTAGCCCTCCCCCGTCCATACCCCCAGTTGGTTCAACACCTAACACCACCCCGTTCAAACCTGAACCCGTGTAATGTACCCCTAAAAACTTTCGTACTTAGCCCCCCCCACGATCCACCCAAAACTTAAAATAAATAACCCAATTTAACTACCACATTTAAACAATAACAAACACCATATTATTTTTTAATATCCAAACCAATATCCACCACTCACCCACGAAAACAAATCCCTATCCCAATCATTCCCTCCCAGACATGAACCGACCCAAACCCCGAAACTTCAAAAAGTTCCCATCTATTCCCAAACCCTAACCAAATTACAAACACCCTCCACCAAAAAAACCAAATACGTAACAAAAACCAAGAGCACAATACCACTCCGCAACCCCACCCAAAACCCCACCCCCCACCCCCCCCCCCCCCCCCACGGTACCACCCCGCACACCCCCCCAACACAACCCCCCTACCCCCCACCCCCCCTCCCCCCCACCCCCAACCCCCCCCCCACCCCCCCACCCTCCACCCCCTAAACCCCACCACCCCACCCCTCCCCCCCCCCCCCACCGAACCTCCACATCCCTCTCCCCCCTCCCCCCAAAAACCCCCTCCACCCGCTCCCCACGACCACCCCCCCCCACTCCACGCCCCGTCCCCCCATAGCCCCCCCCCCTCCCCTCTTCACACAAACCCCCCCACCCCATCCTCCCCCACAACCCCGCTAGCCCTCCCACCTCCCCGACCGCGCCCCATTCCACTTCGGTCGCCCGTATTCTGCCCACAAGTAACACCCCATAACCCCCCCCCCCCCCGCAATTACACACCCCGCCAAACCACAAACCGCTGATATCGCGCCCACCCCCCACTCCATACCCATTCCCCACCCACCCTAATAAACATCCACCTGGACCTAAAAGTGCTAACATACCTTTTCACTGATTAACAATTTTTTCCTTGGCGTATATTTGTAATTTATCCACAACACCTATCTTTTAGTAACAAGTTACGTTTACAAAATTTTTTATTTTTAGTTAATAAGTACTTTTTTTTTTTCAGATATAAAAAAAAAGCAACCCGCAGATAAATTGCCTTAAAAAATCTTTAACGTTTGAAACTTTCATATTGAGGTTTTTACTATGACTCTTTTTTACCACATCAAATAAGACCCCGCCCCCCCCCCCTACCCAGTCACCCAAGTACTAATGGTACAACAATCCACCCCATAGAGGAGAACCCCAACGAGCTAGAACAAGCACACATAATGACACAACACTCAGCCATCTACAATAGCTTACACCTTACAAGGACTAACAACTCGTTAGAAAAGCTAGTTAAGCACTGACAACCACCAACTCCAGCGCATCGCCCAATATCAGCTCTGAGCACATGCCCACGAGCATCGAACACATAAGCAATGACCTCCGCCTCCCCTGGGCCAAAATGTCGTGAGGCTCGGCCACACGTTCCGTCATGAGCTTGTAAACAACTACCGACGCTCCCCACAACACCCCGGACCCCGGCTACACCCTCGCATTAGGTGCGGACTACCACACGGCCGACCGCATGTGGCATGTCATTTCGAAGACGTCACCGGCCCTGAATAAGGCCCGCCACTAGCCTAAATGGGACCACAACGCCACCTCACGGTACAGAGCACCCAAAATACCCAAACATAACCTGCCTAACATAACACATCCACCACTACACAACCACAACCCTGAACCAACAATAGCACCAGATGACCCACATCATCAAACCCCAAGACTTCAGACAATTACACCTCGCATATAACAGAAACCAAATTACCCCCAACCCCCTAAACCAACCTACAATCACGACTCCCAAAGCCACCTAGCCCCATGGATCATAAACCATTTTCCACCCCCTACAGGAGATCAGCCATGAGTCCAGATGGTCCGCACAACTGGCCCCTGCACTAACCCCTAACTAAAAACCCTCATGCGCCAGAAGTGCACCCCCGCAATTTACGTAAGACAGCAATACCACACGAAGAATCCACTCACCGGAGCTCGTGCTAGTTTTTTTCTTTATTGTGCGAGTATTATAAACTATACCTGTGAGCTATAGAACAGTGGTTCTATTCAGGATTTGGGTTTTTAACCTGGATGACCGGGGGCGCCATGGTGAAGAAGCCTCAAGTATAAATCTCCATTCATTTTTCCGTATGACACTGTATATCAATTTTCCCCGCATTTCAATTTTCGCATTTCCTTCATTTCCTCTTTATTTGACTTGATACGTTATGTAAAATCAACTAACCTTGAAAACGTTCTAGGTTCTAGAACTTTGAAATAGCTTTTTCTAATACTGATATTTGCATCCACTTGCTTGTTTCTCTTAATCTTTAGGCCCTGAAAGCTCATATAGGGGATAATGTTGAGATTGGTGCAAATTCATGCATCGACAGGGGTAGGTAATTAAGCTTGTCAGTAGATAGTTGGATACACTTGCAGGTTTCAAGATATATATGATATTTACCTATTTTTTCTGCAGTTGGCGGGATACTACCATAGGTGATCATTCAAATATAGATAATTTAGTCCAGGTATGTATAGTGTTTCATTGAATTGTTATTTGTTAGATCCTACAACGAGTTTATGAATTTAACTTTCCAGATAAGTCACAATGTAGCGATTGGCAAGTGTTGCATGTTATGCGGGTAAGTTGGTATCGCCGGTTCTGTAACGTATGTTTGATTTCTTTCACAATTATGATATAATCTAGTATGCTAACTATTCTATAAGATTTAGTTGAGTTTTAATCTGACCAACGCTTTTTTTATGTGTTCTTGTTTAGGATTGGTGATTATGTAACTTTAGGTGGAAGGGTTGGAGTCCGTGATCATGTTACCATTGCATCGAAGGTACCTGTTCAATTTCTTGAAAAATAAAAAATTTGGAATCAAACAATGTTTGCATATCTCGTGATCGCTACTTTGGTGTGACCAAGGAT
>BQNB010213901.1:0-10030 GCA_026074375.1 Tanacetum coccineum
TTCAACAATCCTCTTATTATCCCAAGTATCTGAAAATGGTTGCTGAGAATACAAAGAAAACCCCTCAAGAAAGTGCAAGGATGCAACCTGCAACAAAGCGTGCAACATCCAAAAAGCCCACAACCACCACACCAGTCAAACAATCCAAGCCAGCTTATTCTCCGACCAAGAAACCTTCCAAGCGTAAGCTTCCACAGAAAGTTAGAAAGGGAAAGCCCACTTTCCAACTTGTTGACGAAGATGATGAAGCTCAACAAGAATCTATTCCTCACGAAGAAGGTAATGATCCTGATCTCGAACTAGCTAAGGGAGAAGGAGAAGGTGATGATGCAGACCTGGAACGAGCTATCAAGCTTAGCTTGGATCCAGCCTTTCTGCCACAAGGTCGGGCACCTGTTGGAGGAGTAACGATCAGGGACCTAGTATCAGAAACAACTTCCAAACTGCATGAAGTAGTAGGCAAGGGAACCCTGATCGATCTGTCAAAGAAGAAAAGAACTACTGATCAGTTTATCCTTGTTAGGCGTGATCAAACTCCTCCTGATTCGACAACTGGACCCTCTTCTCAACCTGAAGATGACACATCAGAGAAAGTGATCCATGAATCTTCATCAACATCTGATTTAGAAAGAACAGAAAGTGAAACAAAAACCACTGCTCCTAAAGGTGACAAAGAACAATGTGAAATAGACTCGTCTACCATAACATCAGGAGTAAGCATTCCTATATCAGACCCTGAGAAAGTAAATGAGGCTCTGGCTGGACCAGACCCTGAGCCCCTGAACGAAGACCAGACTGGATCAGACTCTGGAAAATTACATGTGTCTCTTGCTGGACCAAACCCTGAGCACATGGATGATGAATTCCTCGCTACAGCCTACCCAAAGGTTCATGAAAACCTGAAGCTAATAACAGACGAACGTGTCATCGATGATAAACCAGAAAGTCATTCTGGTTCTATGTCTTCTATGAAAAATCTCGATGACACCTTTAACTTTGGGGATCAATTTCTTTATGACACAACCACCGAAGATGAATCAGGAGAAACTAAAGTTTAGAGAGGAGTCTGAGTCACCATACCAGATCCAAACAATACAGTAACGACAACGTCCTCAGTGAACGCTCCCGTCACAGAAGTCTCCATCTTCTAAGCCATAATTACTGGGTCCCCCAGTCCGCCACCCAGTAAACACGGAATCCATAACAATAATTACCACATCTCTCCCTGAAATCACTCCATTCATCGCCCTTCAGCTAAGAGTGGCAAGATTAGAGCAAGAGATGTCTGAAGTAAAGAAGACTGATCACTCTGCTGATGTTTTGGCTTCGATTAAATCCCAAGTTCCTACGGCTGTTGACAATTATCTAGGAACAAAACTTGATGATGCTCTCCTTAAGGTCTTGACGACACACTGCAGATTTAATCGAGAAATACTCTATGTTGCCTGGCCCAGAGTCTGTCAAGAATCAAGAATCTGAAAAGAGTCCGAAGGAGATTATCAGAGCCAAAAAGGAACAAGGTGAGGAGAAACAAGATTCAACTTACTCCATCAGGTCAACTGATAAAGTTGATCTTGAAGAATTTGATCTAAAGAGTGCTCTCTTCAGACACATGAATAAGATCAAGTCTGCAAACAGAAATACTGCCAACTACCGTCTATACCATGCTCTTATGGAAGCTTTGATAACAGATGAAGATGCCATGGATAAGGAAGTTGCAGACAAGGTTAAAGACCACAAGAGAAAGCATGATAGTGATGATGATGAAGGCCCTTCAGCTGGATCAAACCAGGGTAGGTCAACAAAGAGAAGGAGATCTGATTCTGCCGCTTCTGGGTCAGCTAAACCTCCTCCGAAAGATGATGACCAAAGTTCAAAGAAACCAAGGGAGTCGGAGGCATCTGCTTCCAAACAACATCCAGCTCTCACCTCAACTGGATGGCAGATCACTGACACAAGAGAGGCTGGTGTTGACTCTTCGATGCACAAATCTGATCCCGAATCAGAACATTCTGAACAATCTTCAGATGACATTTCAATGCAGGATGAAGGGAATGACTCAGATATGGAGGACACTGACAACGCTCACATTCCCAAGGTTGTCGACCACTACGTGGTTTAAGCCGATTACCAAAAGCGAGAGACCTGCTACACCTTAACTAGAATGGGACCATTCCCCGAATGTATTTCCCGAACCAGAACATAACTGGAAAAATGCTACGCCACAACATATCAGGTTCCTGAAGAAAACAAGCTCAAACAAAGGAAGACGTAAGATATGAGATTCAATCATCAAATGGTTCTGGCAGACGAACCTGGAAAGATATGTCTGCAAAGCTATATTTAGGAAGTCCAGCATTCAACCTTGTTAAAGCCTTTCATAAGAACAACGTCTTTCTTCAATATCAGATGGATGAATGCCATAAGCTGCTGACAAATAAGGTTGACTTGAGTAATCCTGAGGGTCATCAAATTCCACAAAATATAAATGAACCACTGCCCTTAGGAGGACCACCAGGTCAGGTAACTATTCAACCATAATTCTTCTTCAATAAGGATCTGGATTATCTGCTGACAGGTGACAAAGAGCGAAAAATTGCCTTATCCATATCCAAGCTCAAAGCCGCTCGTTACCTAGACTTTGGCCTTGAAGAATTAAGTTCTAATCGTTGTGGGTTGAGAGTGAACGCGAATATGACATAAGTGCGGTCTATGGCATCACTCACTGGTGGTTTAGGAGGAAGGAATTCTATATCAACAAACACAGTGAGTCCTCTGATCGTGAAGCAGTCAGATCGCAGATGCGAATTCTCAGTGTGATCAGTGTCAAGGTATTCGAAAAATACGGATACAACTACCTAAGAGAAATAATTCTACGCCGTGCTGATTACCAAGAGTACAAGATCTCAGAAAAGGATTTCAGAAATCTTCATCCAAATGATTTTGAAGATCTGTTCCTACTCAATATTCAAGAAAAGCTCAACCATCTGCCCAAGACAGACAAGACCAGTCTTCACACAGCAGTCAACATGTGGATAAGAAACCTGGTGATCAGGAATCGTGTGGGAGACTTACAGCTCGGGATTGAAAGTTATCAAACAAAGATCAACCTTGAACGTCCTAATTGGGATGCAGCCGACTATTACTTCAAAGAAGACTATACGATCGTCCCTAACGCTGCTCCCTTGGGACTTTTCTGTCATAGTCCCAAGGGCATTAATATTTATACACAATTTGTCTCTTTAAGCTTATAAGCTGTAATAGCTTATTTCGGGGCTTATTTCTTAAGCTGACTTTTGTTTCTTATTTTTCTTAGGATTTTACAAGTGTCTAGTATTTTGTGTAAAAATTTCAGAATTTTTCGTAGTCATTTGCTATTTTTTATAATTTAATTTAGTTAAAACTTTTAAAAATTCATAAAAAATACAAAAATTATCAAAAAAATATTTTTTATTTCATAAAAATTCATAAAAAAACTACAGGCTGATCAACAGAACAACGTGACGACATCGTCGTTACAATCAAAAGGTCAATTTTTATTTCTTATTGTGAATAATATACCTTGTACATTAGTAAGTAGTTAATCTTTTGATGATTAAGTGTAGGAGTAATTTATATCCCTCAACGATTGAGGGGGAGCAGTTATATGTTTCTTACACGACTTGCGAATTAAGGCCACACTTTTCTCCTAAATTTTATAACATATTTAAATCAATTGATATCCAAAATGTCAAAGGGTTTAAAAATTTTGATAAGGGGAGAAAATGTGATTAAAATATGTGTAAAATAATAACAGTGATTATTAGGACTCATCAGTGATTATTAGGACTCATATACTCCGCCCAAACGTGCTAAACAATTTCGAATACCGAAGCACATTTTGAGGGGGAGCGTTTCTGAAAAATGTCAAAAACAATCGAGGTACTAAACGCTTTGATATTTATATCATAAGTACCTTAATTGAATTTTCAATTGGTTTTATGGAAAGGAGAACTGTACCAAAAGACCGACCATGCATTTTACTTAATTGGAGTTATAAGGTTGGTAAGGTTAGGTACTATTCCCAATGATCCAGCCATAACCGGAGGGATCTACCCAGGGACAATCCACTAGTTAGTGTAGAAGTCCTTAGGTATGACATGGAAAAGGAGTAAAAGTGAGAATAAGGGAAAAGTGCCGACTGAGATGGAGCTAGTACTGGAATAAACCCAACAAGGTTCTAGTCATGAAGTCTCGGTAAGCACTGAAGGGGTTGAAGAATTAAAAAGAATTGTAAAGATAAAGGGTGTAAAGAAAGAAGCCCTCCATTCACTTAGGCAGAAACCGGGTCAATTCATATGCTGCCAGAATCACTAAGATGATTGCTGACATTGAAGATCGACATCATGGACCCAGTGATGCAATGCACAACCCTCCCTAGCCACTCAGAATCTTTCAAAAGATTTCTGTTTCATTTCTCACGGAGACTAAACACGTTATCTATTGACTTTCTCACTCCGAGTTAGTTGATATTGAACAGGTGGCAGTCTGCTCCAGCCTCCGATTACTAGAACCAAAACGCACTATTGAGTCTAGAGCCAAGAGATCGTCAATTAATCTCATTAGGACACATATCCAATTCTCTTGTCTTTCACACACTGTGGAAACAAGTCTATCCTAAGAGTCCTACGCATTATCATTGTGATATTGCCAGAACATCCGAGTGAAACGATGGTTTTTCACAATGAAGATGGAAATCCTGCTAGAGCCAACATCAAACAAGCTCTAGGTAGGTGACTTGTGCGATTCTATAAGAATCAATCTTGTGACAACTGGAAAGAAACGATGGTGCGATTCTGTGTGAATCAATCTTGTTCCAGTATAAGAATTGACGGTTATTGATCATTTGACAAACAATCAAAACTCTCGAAGTGTTACAAAATTCTTTCATAAGAAACACTTAGTCTGTCTTTTCAAATCAATTTTCTCTTTATTACTAACTGTTTCATTACAGGATATCTTAAAGATGGAGATGGAGATGGAAATTCCCAGTTCCTGAGATGTCAAGTAAATAACCGAATGCCAAGACACGACCTACACTTGTTATGATGTTATGAAAGACCTCATAAAGGTGTCAAAGCTTCCGCAAACTCTGATGTCATGTATTTCTTCACAAGTGCACAAGATGGCGATCCATCACAAGATGATGTAAGATTATGTTTGGGCGATGATCTCAAGAAAGCTCAAGATCACAGTCAAAGACAAGCGTAAGATGAATCAAAAGATTTCTACCCCAAATGTACAAGATGTTAAATGTCCACGAGCTAAAGACTGAAGTGATTAAGTTTGGTATTATCAGGGGTGACCTCCCTTAGGGGGAGATTGTTAGATATAAGAAAAAGACTCGGTCACCCCGTGTATTTTACTGTTTATTATAGCTCGTAGTTTAATAGTTAATAGTACGTTTTTCGGTTTTAAGTCGGGTACAAATACCCGGTATATTGTAAGTACTATATATAGCCTCTTCCAACTTTGGAAGAGGCAAGCTAGTCATAAATTCATTTACAAAAGAAAACACTTTCTCTCTCTAGATATTCTCTCTCAAGTGTTTCTCTCTCTAGAAACTAGCCCAATCCAAGAATCGACCCCGTGTTATGATAAAGGATATACCACACATGTCTTTAATGTCGTTCAAGTGTAGATCAACAAAGTCACCTTCTTTAAACTTGTATAGTTGTGGATCAGCTCTTTTCACCACAATCTCATCTAGATAATCATAACTATACAATCTCTTGACCATCATGCTGACCACACTGAGAATCTTCTGAGTAGAGTAGACATTGTGCTTGGAAAATTTGTTTATCTAAGATCTATACCAAAGCTGACGCTTTTCACCCTAATGCTTGATTCCATTTTCAGCATCTTTATTATATCCATATTTGATAGTACTCCAAAGTGTAGGGACCATGTCTTCAATTCCCACTATCGTATACCGAGCTGCTTTGGTCTTCGTGATAAACGTAGTGTACTTCTTTTCTGGATCTGATGATTTTAGTAATTCTAAATCATTGTTGAAGAAGTATTCTGTGGCAACGGTTAGACGGACTTAATGACCTTTCAAGGGAAGAGGCTTGGTCAAGTCAAGGGGGGTAACGATCTCCTTCTGGATTGTTCCAATCAAGTCTGTCTGTCAATGCTTTGAAGCACTCTTCCATGTTGTACTCAAGTTCGATGCTGCTTGTGCATATGTGTTTCAACAGCTCACAGACAGGTCCTACTAAGTGTGCTTGAGTAAGGTTGTCTATCTTGAGTCGATTCATGGCATACTTGGAGAAATCAATCGGAGTGGCCATTAGATCATTGAATGTGAGCAAATCCTTTACAGCAGACACCATTTGGTTGAACCAAGGCTATTCAGGTTGATCAACTACAACTTGACGCTTGTTCTATTCCAGATCAGGAGTATGAGGCCTTGGAGGTTAGATGTGACACCCCGCAAATTTCCGTTCAATAATTTAGCCGTTACCGGTCGCTAATTTGAATTTTTAATGTTTCGTTTAACTTTTATGTTTAACCGGGGAGCTTTCCCGCTTTTATCTGAGAATCATCGCCAGAAGTGAACCGGGACACCTAACGTTGTAGTATTTTGGCAATAGCCACATTTTTATATTTTAAGGCAATATTTAAAATTTTATAATTTTCAGTGATACCATTATTCGTTTCGTTACTTGCATGAATCATGATTTATTTAACATATGAGCATATGCATGGAAGGCTTGGAAATTAAATCAAACAAGAAGCACTAGCATCCTAAAATGTTGGAAACCATATTGGTCCCCCCCTATTGTCTTGTTCGTCCAAACCAACACCCCATTATAACTTTGGATGCCCTTTTGAATTTCAAAATCAATAAGACAAATTCCAACTAGCATTTTGTCCTAGGTTAATTGTGATTGGGAGATCATTTTGGTCCTATCTCCCTTCTTTGTCCTATCCCATGCAACACACACACTACACACTTTTAGTGTGTGAAGCAATTGTCCATATATACCATGTTACATCTTATTGTTTTCTCATTCGTATCACACACACTTGATATTGAGTTTTCTCTCTTCTCTTTTGCTCTCTCTTGTTCGAACCATCACACACACATACATAAACTCATAATTTTTCATCTTTGATCAAAAACTCTTGAAGATTTGAAGGTTTGATCATTTGTATCATTTGAGTATTAGTTAAACAACATTTGGGCTGTGTTTGTCTTGTTCATCTCCTAAAACCTTCAAACTTTGTAAGTCTTTAAATCTATTAATAACTTGTACTTTCATAATCATCTTGATGCATACTTACTAGTTGTACAACTTGTTTTGTAAAAACAAAGATTATAAAACTACATAAACCTTAAAAGGTTATGCTTATGGTTCAAAACAAATAACAAGAAATATAAGAAAAGTATAGTTTTGTGATCGTGGTTATTTTCGTGTAATAAAAATATATGTTATAGCTTATTTGTATTCGGCTTATGTTAATAAGCTTTTGGAAAGCTTATTTTGATTATTTTGACCTTAATGGGCCTATGCTTGTGTTCGGCCCAATTAGAAAAGAAAGAAGAAGTGTTTGTTTAGCTTATTTTGTTTCGGCTTATATTTATTAGCTTATTTTCTAGCTTATTTTGAAAGGATAAATGGTAAACTTATTCGACTTAATAAATAATCCCGAATATGGCTTGCCAGGGCTTTTAGCCGCGTCCCCACAACCAAGGCCCAACACCACGAGCTTATTCTTGAGCTTATGTGGTTCGGCTTATTATTGCTTGACTTATTGTAAGCTTATTGATAGCTTATTATTAAGTCCGCGATGTTTTCTTATTTAATGTTTACTTATCAAACTTATGATAAGTAAAATACATTTTTGGACTTAAGGGTCATAGGCCCACATTAATAACAATACACCAAGGCGTAAAGCTACGGTGTAGCTTATTGAATATATTCATGAATAGCTTATTTAATAATAGTGTACGACTTAGACGCTATACGTTTAACTTATTTTGAACGTTGGACATTACGAATAATAAGATTTGGCTTATTGGGCCGTTCGAATGATCTTTTGATAAATTATAAAAAGAGATTTGATGATGTATAGTTTGTAATTATGAAAAGTGGATCAAAAGTGATTTGAAAATGGTTTTATTGAATTCTACGACTTTGGAAAACGTGTAAACACGAACGGGTCATGCCAAAAAATTTTTAATAATCCCGAATATGTTTTACTTAGGCTTTTAGCAGCGTCCCATATACAAGGCCAACACAACAAGCTTATTCTTGAGCTTATGTGGTTCGGCTTATTTTATTATGGCTTATTATGAACTTATTGATAGCTTATTATTAAGTCATGCGTTTATTATTTAATGTTTTGCTTATCGGACTATATGGATAAGTAAAACTACATTTTTGGACTTAACGGGCCAAGGTCCAACATAAATACAATACACCAAGGCGTAAAGCTACAGTGTAGCTTATTGAATAAGTTCATTAATAGCTTATTTAATAGTGTACGACTTAGATGCTATACGTTTAACTTATTTTTAACGTTGGACGTTAAAAGTAATAAGATTAGACTTATTGGGCTTAAAAGCCCAATAAGATTCCAAATGTTCTTTTGATTAAATAATAAAAGGGTTTTGATGATGTATAGTTTGTAATTATGAAAAGAGGATTGAATGTGATTTGAAAATGGTTTTTATTAAAGTCTACGACTTTGGAAAGTGTGTAAACATGAATGGGTCATACCGACATTTTTGTAAATTATTATACTTAGTAAATATTAGAAAACGCACATGATAAAACTAGATATACGGGAATTTATTAAAGTGCCGAACAATATATATATGCAAAAATATATATAAAATATATATTTTTACTTAGACATTTATATGTATATAATATTAATATACATACTATTAGTTACTCGTTTTATTTACGAAAACATTTTAATTACTATACGAGCACAAACATTAATTTTTGGAAATATATTAACAAAAGTACACTAGTAAATCCTTATGCATTATCCGCGATTCTACGCTACTCCGATATTAAACCAAACCTTCATTTCATAGGTTGTCTTTACGAACCGTCGTTCGTTATCGTGTGATTTTATTCTAGACTATTCTTCTTCGATTCACCAATCAAGGTGAGTTCATAGCCCCACTTTTAATTGTTTTGAATAATTGTTTTATAACTTGGGGTGAGAAACACTGCTTGCTTTTAAAACTGGACACAAGTACTATACGTGAGAAATTTCCCCGTTTACGTGTTGTCTAAGTAGCGTTTAGACCACTATTGCCTGAATTATCATGAACTGTTAATCACCTTTAACCGACTGACTGGTTAAGTAAGCACGAGTGAATAAATAGATATATTGGGACTAATTATCCCTATCCGGGTGTAACATTCCGTATTTAAGATCACTATTTATTCCGAACTTTATTTCTATTTTCATTTTTAAGCGAGTTATTAATTTTACGTTTACCCGATTTAGTAAGATTTTCTCGTTTTTAGTTTTGCGTGAGCAGTATTTAGAAATCTATTCCGTCTTTGCATCTTAAGTGATTTAATAATCTCATAATATTCCTCGATGATTATAAATTTCCTCATTTTCATTTTCCATTATGTTTCGCGTTTACGTAAATTTCTAGCTTAAAACTCGCGTTTTACCTTAAACCTTACATTTATTTAACTTATGCTTACACTATACTTTAAATTAAATACTTATAACTAAAAATAAAGAAATAAAAAAATCATATTTTCATATCAAAAGGGCGTATGGCCGGTTACCCATATACACACACAAACACTTTACCATTTTTCACATTTCTATAAACACCATCATTCCCTTTCTTTTTCCCTATACATGCATATCTCTTCATTTCACAAAATTTCAAAATCCTCTCCTTTTTGGCCTCCTTGCTGCCTATTTTAGCACCACCACCACCATCATCATACAAATTTATTCTCCTCATTTTTATCATCTTATCACCATCCATAAGTTGCTT
>BQNB010213902.1:0-10029 GCA_026074375.1 Tanacetum coccineum
AGGTGTTACAGGAGGGAGGTGGATCATGCCATCGAGTTGGAACCGGGTTCCAAACCCTCTGCCAAAGCTCCTTACCGAATGCCACCACCTGAGTTGGAAGAGTTACACAACCAACTCAAGGAGCTAATGGATGCGGGCTATATTCGACCCTCGAAAGCCCCATATGGTGCGCCGGTGCTATTTCAAAGGAAGAAGGACGGGTCCTTGCGGATGTGCATAGACTACCGGTCACTTAACAAGGTTACAATCAAGAACAAGTACCATATCCCTCTCATTGCGGATTTGTTTGATCAACTTATACTTCACCAAGTTAGATTTGATATCGAGGTACTACCAAGTACGGATAGCGGAGGGAGACGAAGCCAAGACAACGTGTGTCACGAGGTATGGCTCTTACGAGTTCTTAGTTATGCTATTTGGCTTGATTAATGCTCTCGCGACATTTTGCACCCTCATGAATAAGTTGTTTCACCCGTTCCTTGATAAATTTGTGATAGTATACTTGGACGATATTGTTGTTTATAGTCATACCTTAGAGGAGCATGTCTTGCATTTAAAACATGTGTTCCATGTGTTACGAGATAATGAGCTTTATGTGAAGTTAAAGAAGTGCTCTTTCGCCCAAGTTGAAGTCAAGTTCTTGGGACACAAGATCAAGGATAGAGGATTGATGATGGACGGTGCAAAGATAAAGGCTATCCAAGATTGGGAACCACCAACCAAGGTTACGGAGTTGAGATCTTTCCTTAGCTTGGTGAACTATTACCGAAGGCTCATCAAGGGATACTAGACCATAGCATCCCCTTTGACGGACCTATTGAAGAAGAACCAAGCTTGGATATGGGACGAAGAGTACCAAGCGGCGTTTGAGAGTTTGAAGAAGGCAGTTATGGAAGAGTCGGTGTTGAGACTACCGGATGTGACCATGCCTTTTGATTTACACACGGATGCATCAGACTTTGCTATTGGAGGAGTTCTAATGCAAGACGAACACCCGATCGCATTCGAGAGCCGGAAGCTAAACGAGACAGAAAGGAAGTACACAGTGCAAGAGAAAGAGATGACGGCGGTTGTCCATTGCTTAAGGATTTGGAGGCATTATTTGTTGGGTTCGAGATTCGTAATCAAGACGGATTACATTGCCACGAGTTATTTTCAAACCCAAAAGAAGTTAAGTCTCAAGCAAGCTCGTTGGCAAGACTTCCTAGCCGAGTTTGACTACCAATTAGAGTACAAGCTAGGGAAGGCTAATGTGGTAGCCGATGCATTAAGTCGCAAGCCAGAGGTTGCATCAATCACCCAAGCCCAATTCTTCCTCTAAGACCGAACCAAAGAAGGGTTGAAACATCATCCTTTGGCCAAGAAGATCATAGCTTTGGCAAAATACGGGAAGACACAAAGATTTTAGATCAAGGGAGACATGTTTTTCACCAAAGGAGATCGACTTTACGTGCCTAAGTGGGGCGACTGATTGTTAGTTTTATACACGTAAAATATTTATAAAATATAATACTTTTAAAAGAGAAATTAAGAAAGTTACCAAGTTACCCTTGATAAAATTCACTCTCAAAAATATATATAACGTTGTTGAGACATTTCGTGCGGGCGTGCCTTATTTGTCAACAAGACAAGATAAAGCAAAAGAACTCGGGAGAATTTCTAGAGCTTTTAGACAGAGCTGTTCAAGATCATGGGGACGGATTTAAACTTCTCTATGAGTTTTCATCCCCAAATGGACATGCAAATGGAGAGGGTAAATGCATTATTGGAGCTCTATCTTTGGCACTATATGAGTGGCAACCAACACGATTGGGCTAAACTCCTTGATGTTGCTCAATTCTCTTACAACATACAACAGAGTGAAGCCACGGGGAAGAGTCCTTTTGAGTTGGCCACGGGACGCCAACCAATGACTCCTAATTCCTTAGCTGCATCATATAAGGGGAGTAGCCCGGCCTCTTACAAGATGATGAAGGAATGGCACGAGCAACGGACTTGGCCCGGGCATCTTTGGACAAAGCGGCTAAGAAGATGAAGAAATGGGTGGATGAAAGGAAAAGACACGTCGAGTTCGAGGTTGGAGATCAAGTGATGGTGAAGCTCTTTCCTCAACAATTCAAGTCATTGAGGAAGGTTCATAAGGGATTGATAAGGAGGTACGAAGCCCCTTTACTGGTGATTAGACGTGTTGGAAAGGTATCTTATCGAGTTTAACTACCACCCAAGTTAAAGATCCACCCGGTCTTTCACGTTAGCTTTCTCAAGCCTTATCATGAAGACGAGGAAGACTTAGGACGTGGGATGTCCAAGCGGGCACCGACAAAAGTTGTTACTTCGTACGATCGAGAGGTTGAGGAGATTTTGTCAGATTGTACGATACAGAGACGAGGAGTGCCGAGTTATAAGGAATACTTGATCAAGTGGTGTGACTTGCCCGATAGTAAAGCGAGTTAAGGAGCGGAAGACTTATTGTGGCAGTTTGCGGACGAGATCAAGAGATATCACAAGGAAGGCACGACGAGGATGTTGCAAACTTAGGTGGGGGAGGATGTCATGCCCCGCCTGAATTTACAAGGTTACCCAGGATTCTAGATTGTTCTAAACTTGACTAGAAGACTTCGTGGAATTCTATGGAAGGTGGAAGAATGTCTTGGAAGCCCTTGGAAGATCATGAAAGCCCTTAGAAACCTTAAAAGCTTCCACCCATGAAAGGTTGTAGAATATGAGCCATGGGCCTTCTTGGAGTTGTAAATATGTAGCCCTAGATTTGTAGTATAAATAGAGCCATCCTCATTTAGGGAAAGCATCTCTCAATTCACTTGTATTCTCTCTTATAAAGTTCTCTATATTAATACAAAGTATTTCCCTATTTCACTTGTGTTCCTTTCTTTAAAAGCTTCCTCAGTTGCCTAGATCGTAGAGTATTCGAGCAAGGCTGACTTAGTCGAGACTAAGTGCCGCACGGAAGACCCTTGTCGAGACAAATCCGTGACACTATGTTTATATTACATTTTTGCTACTAAATAAGTCAAGAAGTTCTATCAAAATACTTTTTCACTTTCAATAACTTCTCATAAAAAGTATTAACACATATCAAAGTTAACCCTTGTGGTCCGTTATCTCCTTGAGGAGACATCAAAGGATTAAACATTATAAAACTTGTTGTTGATAGGTCCGGCTGCTGAAATTTGTTGATACTGATCGGTCTTGCTGATGAGGCTTGCTGACCGGGCTTGCTGATGGAACTTTCTACTCAGCCTTTCTGATACATCTTGTTGATGGGTCTTGCTGATGAGGCTTACTGATGACATTTGCTGATGGGTGATGGGTGTGACAACCGACAATTTTTGGTTTACATTTACTTATAAACTTGAAACATTTTACTTTGAACACGCACATACTTGATTTAACGTATAACCGTTAGGTTATCTCGCGTACAACGAGAAACAACTTTGAACGTATCTCGAATCTAGAATAAGTTTAGACAAAAAGCGACTATGCCAAGTGTAAAATCCTGCAGGAAATGATATACAACCCTTATTAGTTACGTTTAGACTTCTACGAAAGCAGTAAAGATAGGATAAATGTACTAATGTAATCGTGGTTTTATGCAAGGCTTAGGAAAATTAAAAATTTTGAAAATTACACAAAAATAACTTTTCAAAAATTTGAAAAAATACGAAATTTACAGTAGCTACAGTGGTGAGCCGTTAGGAATAATTCCTGACGCCATCTCCAGCTACTATAGATATTTTCTCTTTCGTTTTCTGGGAAAATTTCTGCACAAATAACCCGTTAATTATTTTCTGAAATTTTTTACTGCATAAACCACAAGAATGATTTTTTTTGGGTAAAAGGGAAAGCATCCCCGGTAAAATATATTACACCAAAAAATCAATTTAGAATAATGGAATGTGGCTGAAGTACCACATTAACCTCACACTAAGCTTGAACAACCTCTAAAGCAACTTAGGACATGCCCCAAGAAAAGCTAAACAACAAATACACTAACAATAGATCCAATAGGAAAAAAACCACTTTAACCTACATAAGACAATAAACGTAGCCTGCTGCCACACCACCAAATAGGACGTATTCCACATTACACCAAAGTAGGAGAAGGTCTCACAAGCGAACAAGGCAACTTCCAAATATGAGCTAGCATCTGAACATTAGGCGTCTTTTTAAAAGAGCAAGTCAATAATTTAAGACGAACATTAGACTTAATAAGCTCCAGGATCTTGTCCTTCGACCTCTTCTTCTTCTTAGACTTAATAACCACGAGAATGATTAGTACAAACATATGGCTCAAAACAAACAAACAAAACATAAGATGCGAAATAATCTAAAATTATTTATTGTTCATGTTTGAAATTGGTTCTTATAAACCGGATATTTTCCCCTACACTAATTTTATGCAAAATACATTTGATTGCAATTAAGACGAGGTTAAAGATAAAACAAAGCATGATCGCATATATCAAACATATAATAAAGAATAAAACACATGACACTCCTAAAATGTATAAAATAAAAGATTAGGTTGCCTCATAATAAGCGATTTTCTTTATTAATGAGTCTTCTAGCTAGACTCGAAGTCACACTCCTTACGTGACTCCTCCTTTATTCACGTTACAACCTTCACTCCCAAGCACATAAATGAAGAAGTTATGTCTAATAAGGTACTTATCATCAAAAACTTTACTTCTCCATTTGTTGAGTCCCATTTCTTTTTCTTGATGATTTTTGATTCTTTCCTCCCATTCTAAAATTATCTTATTCACATGATTTGTAAGGATTATGGGATCTAGGTCTCTTTTGATTCTTTCCTCAATCTTACTAGGATGTTCTAAGGTCCTAACAAATCTAATTTTACAATTACCGGCCCTGATGGTCATTCTTCCTCTATCGAACTTAATTTCGGCCTTTGTCGTGGTTAGAAATGGTGTTCCTAAAATGAGAGGCATGCACTCATCTTCCTTTATGTCTAAGATAACGAAATCCATGGGATATACAAAACCAGCAACATCAATTAACACGTCTTCTGCTACTCCTAAGGGGTATATATAAGAGAAAGTATAATGTTAGAGTCCTTATCGTCTTTCCGCAAGTAAGCTTATTATAGATGGATAAGGGCATGATACTCACCTCGGACCCTTGGTCGGATAATGCGTTCATAAATTTTAACCTCCCTATGCTACATGGTATCACGAAATTACCTCCCCTTTCATCCTTTTTGGCTAACTTCTTTTTGAGAATTTCTGTGTACATGGGTCCTACGGGTAACGAATTATAGGTCTCATTATCCATTTTACCTAAGCGTGTTGCTAGCAAAGAATCATTATACTCATGGTTATCTACAAGACCCTCGATTGTTTTTCATTGATTTCATGCTTAAGGTAATATCCTATCGGTTGCGACCTAGGGATCTCTAGTAATCTATCCGCATATTTTCCCCATCTAGTTTAATCCTCATTCATACTTTCATTGGGTTCATTATCCTCTTCCTCATCCATTGCCACCTCTTTATCAACTAACTTAATAAGCTCTATAACATTCTTATCGACAACCATATCACTTTCTGTACCCTTATTGTTTTCAATTCTAACAAGGGAGATCGCCTTCACGTATTTAGTGATGGGGCTGCTAACTTCTTCTCTAACTAACACTTTTTCTGGAGATTTACTTTTTGTAAGTTCTTTTAAAAGACTAAACATCTTCGTCATTCTTTTGTTGATTTCTTCCTTTTGCTTAAAGATGGTCTATTTGAACCTTTCCATTCTTTCAGTATGTGTTGCCATATAACCTTGCACTCGAGCTTCGAAACTAGGCTCAAGAGTTTGTTGTTGGGGGTCCGGGTGAGCACGTTTTTGAAATTTGAAAGAATATTGTGGTTCGTTGAAGTTTTCTGTGTGTTGGGTTGAAGAAACCATATTGACATGTGCTTAAGGAACTTGTGTTGATCTTTTTTTGGGTGTTGTCCTTAACCCTTTTAGCAGGTAGCTAATTTGGTCTTCAAGCTCGAGAAGTCGCCGGTCAGGAGTTTTTGGTGTATCTTGAGGTAAAAAAATTGCCTTGACTGGTTTTGCAAAGTCTCTTGGGTCATTCCAACCTTCGTTTTCATAGAGGGCAAGGTCCTCTATAAGTGCCCAAGATTCCTCGGCGTTCTTATCACGAAGCTCACCCCTGGCAGCGTGGTCAATTTCGCGCTTAAGATGAAAAGAGAAATTTCGATTTAGAGCCAAAGATCAATGCCATGATGAGGGACTTTTTGAAGTAAGTCCTTGAAATGAGTCCATGCTTTAGAAAGAGATTCACATTGATGTTGTTGGAACATCAAGATGTCATTTTGGAGTTTGGCAGTTCTTCCCGGTGGAAACAATTGAGCAAGAAAACGGGTAGTGAGATCCTCCCAAGTGGAGATGGATCCCATGTGAAGACGTTTAAGTGAATTCCTAGCTTGATCATGAAGGGAAAATTAAAATAAACGCAGTCGTGTTCTTTCCCTATTTTCAACATTAAGGTCATGTGAGTTCATAATTTTTAGAAAATCCTTATGATATTGATTTGGATCCTCGAACCGAAGTCCGTGAAATGAACATCCATTTTGCACCAATCGGATGGTGTCGGATCGTAGAGGCACCACATTGTTCCCATCGGGGAGCTAAATGGTGTTTCGATAACCCTCGTGGCTTGGTCGGGAATAATCTCCTAAAGTACGAGGTGGATTTCTGTTTTCCATGATGGTCAACGAAAAAGAAGGATTTTACAAAACAAATAGAACGAAGAAAAAGATAGACTACGAGAAAGCTAAACTAAAAAGAAAAATAAAATCTCACTTGATAGGAATCTAGTGAGTAGACCTAAGCTAGATAAAATCCAAAAGCTAGATTATTCCTCAGCAGCGGCGCCAAAAACTTGATGTGTGGTGATTAAAAACCGAAGTTTTACAACCCTCCTAGGCAGTGTACCTAATCGTTGTAGTGTAGTATAGGCAAAACTCAGGAGGTTATTATCGTTCTCTAGGGGAATAGTTTGGGTAGGCTCGAATTGTATGGTCACTAAGGTTTAGGGGTTGAGAGAAGATTATTTTTGTGTTTTTATATTTTATGAAAGCAAGTAAAATCTCAGGTTTGAAGGGGGGTTTGATTAAACTAATTAACTACTCCTAATTCTATTCTAATCTGCAGAAAAGTAAAAGTGATGGAAAACTCTTATGGTTAAACAAATGTGTTTACCTAATCATGCACTACTTTTTAGTTGTCTTCTGTAATTTTATTACCCGTCACCCCTCATAATGCAATGTATAAGTATCTAAATAATAAACACCTAACTCGGAATCCACCCAAATGGAAAGGTATTATGAAGACTATTGCGTGGGTATCATCTAACCTAGCTGCGTTTCCCTAGACGTCATCGCTATGCAATTAAGAAGCTAGTTTTTTAAAGCCTAACACGCACATCATTAACAAGAAGTAATAATAAAAGATAAACAACTAGGTTTCATGCAATCATAAACAAACACAAATTAATTTAGCCAATCATGTTAATTGAAAGCGAAGAACAATTAATCAAACAATACATAGACATATCAAAGATTAAAAGGGATAAGGAACTTCACTTCAATTAAACATGAAGTTATGGTGAGTACACAAGGGTTAAAAAACCCTAAAAATCGTCTAAAAATGCAGCTACAAAGTATAGGTTCGTTCCTCCAAAGTTTTCCACACAAAACATAAAAATTAAGGTTTGTATATATAGGGAATGAGTCGCGACGACGTCGCTTGTTAATTGCGACGTCATCAACCCGTAGAATCTTCTTTGGGCTTCACAGTGTCGGCTACTCTGACATCGTCATAAAAGGTCTTGACGTTGTCTCTTGAACACTTTGACGTCGTCACAAGGAACTATGACGCCGTCTCCACGAACTGTATGCCAAATCTTGATCATCTTCGAGTAGAGTTGCAATATTGTTAATGCGTATTTTATTTTAATAGATCAGGTTTTAAATTTATAAACTGTGAACCACCTAAGATCTATATACACACTAACAAGCAGCGTACCCGGTCGCGTACAGTGTACTATGGATAAGTTCGAGGTCGACCCAAAGAGCTATGTGTTGGTGTTTTAACTTGAGGCAATTTACTTATAAACTTGAAAGCAATTAAAATTATCACGTTTGAATTTAGGAAATAAGAACTTAATTGAAATAGTCTAATACAATTGAAGGGAAGAAAGTGTTATCCTGGTTACTTCTTAACTAACGTAATGATTCAATTTATTCTACTAGTGGGGAAAGGCTAGGATCGAATTGTCATCTTATCCTAACTTATAATCATGAAATCTCGGTCCGTTGGTCACAATAACTTATATTTTGTCCCACTGGTCATGGTAAGCGAATAAAATATTTGGCATCTAAATACCTATTAGTGGTCTCTAACAAGTATTATCCCACACTTATGATCAAAGTATGACAACCAAATAGATATCCAAATAGAACAAATAAAAATTAAATCACAATGATAACAATAGTAACACATAAAATGATTAGCCAAAAATTATGTTCATACAATCATAATCATGATCACAATGAAAGTAGTTAAGAACATAAACATTGATAATAGAACATAACTATGTTGATGAGGATCGTCTCTTATCCCCGTATCGAATCAAGCACCTTAGCAGGCTGCTTGTCTTTCTGCCGTAGTTCGAACAAAAAGGGACGGAGTCCTTTTTGTTGTTTCATCCCCCAGAACACAAAAGAATGGATTATTCCCCAATATGTTCTTTCCATCATTATATATAGTATACTATCACTTTGAGATTTTGACAATTTTCCCCCTCATCGTCCTTGCCGAATTAAATATAATCCTTGAAACATTATTAAGAGTGTGCACATTTAGTCCTTGTGATGAGTCATAACTATGGCGTATATGTTCCAACTACGCCGTAGTTTTTCCAACACAACATTTCCTTTATTAGCAAATAATAACTACGGCATAGTTATATCGACCCAACTACGCCGTAGTTCTTCGTCAGCATAAATATCCTTGCCATATTAATTAACTATGGCGTAGTCCATACGGGCCAACTACACCGTAGTTCTTCTTAGTCACGTAATCCCTTTCCAACAATGATCAACTACGGCGTAGTCGTAAGGGTCAACTACGCCGTAGTTTCTTCCTGAATACGATTTTTGTTGTGTTTTGTCCATTTTGCCGTTTTTCCGCATCTTTTCCGTTCCAATGCCTTAATTACCTGAATCTGAAATATAAACGAATTAAGTACCAGATTTATATAAAAAATGATATAAACCAAGGCAATAAACACGGGAATTTGATATATAAAAGTATTAAACATTTGATGTTATCACTTGTCTCGTTTCTTCCCAAACTGAGTCCAAGTCACGTGTATTTCCTCCAAATGCCTTCAAAATGTTAAAATGACAAAAAGAAATGATTAAACACGTAATTTGTGCATACATGCATGCATTCATGGGTTAAATGGCCCCGAAAAAGTGTATAAAATGACACCTCATCAATGATCTCATTGGTTATATAACTACCCCCACACCCTTGCTTCGCACTCACTTTTAGTGCAAGATACCCCTAGTACGCCCCTCTGAGCCTATCCTTTTTACGGTTCTTGTATTTTATGGTGGATTCCGGATTATTAATGAAGAGCATTGTTTACACCCCACCAAAAAGTTACATCTAAATCGTCTTAGCCTTACTTGTATGTACTCATTTTTAGTACATAATTGTTTAACCCTAGTTAATTGTTTACTTGATTACATTGTTGCTAAGTCGAGTCATTTGTAGTGTATACAGTTTGGGACGATTGGGAATCATGGTAGTTTTTATTATATGGAAAAATGGGGAAGAAAGTCAGATTATTACCCCATACGTGTTTAATATACTCCATGTTTATTGATCCTTTTAATTCGGGTCATTAGTTAGTTTATTATTAAGTTATTAAAAAACTCAAGTGTAGAGGTGTATTATAAACCTCGAGTCATGTACATTATTT
>BQNB010213905.1:0-10029 GCA_026074375.1 Tanacetum coccineum
ATTATATTATATATATTTTTAAGAGTGAATTTTCCTTAGGGAATTTTCTTAATTGCTCTTTGAAGTATTTTATTTTATATATTTTTTGGGTATATAAAACTCAACATCACATATGTAAGGGTTTGTTGATTGAGTTCACAAGCTTGGTCTTATAGGAGGCTTTGTGTTGCTTTCCTTTCTGACAGGCAACACAAGAATGATCATTTTCAAAAATCTTTGAAGGTAAACCTTTGACAAGGTTTCCCTTCACAAGTTTATTCATTGTTTTAAAATTAATGTGTCCAAGCCTCCTATGCCATGTATTAGATTCATCAATTATGGCCTTAGTAATGAGACAAGTTAAACCTCCAGTGGGAACAACACTCTTTAGGTCAACACTGTAAATGTTGTCCTTTCTTGGAACTCTCAGCAATACTTGACTTTCATCAAGTAGCTTAAAGTTAGAAGATAAGACAAGACACTCAGTGTCAGTAAAAAGAACATTGTTCTTTTTGTCACAGATTTGTGACACACTAAACAGGTTATACTTAAGCTCCTTACAAAAGAACACATCATCAAAATCCAGTGATCCTATTTTAATTTTACCTTTTCTAGAAATTCTTCTTTTACCATCACCAAAGGAAACAAATCCACCATCATAATCTTCATATTCATCAAGATAGCACTTGTTTCCAGTCATGTGCCTGGAACAACCACTGTCAATAACTCCTTTTTCTTTGTACTCCTTCTGTTGTGGGTTGCCCTGCACATAAAATAAGAGACTTTAGACTCTTTTGGGGATCCAAGCCATTATAGACTTGGATCTGCCTCATGCATCAATGTAAGAAAATTTATTGAATGTAGTTGATGCACTGCTGTTTTTTGCCTTCCAAACCCAGCATGCTGAGGCCTTAACAGCATTATCCCTTTTTCCCTTACTTACTACTGCTATATTCCTAGCAGTAGTATGTTTTACACTGACAATATTAATATTTGTGTTGATAATACTATTCTTGTTTACAAAATTCCTGTTAAAAGGCCTTGAACTTTGTGAATATCCTCTTTTGAAAGCATTAGTTATAGGTCTAAGATGATTCACAGGTTGTTTTGAGGCAGCAATATTAATTGATCTAACAGTATTAACTACTTTTGTGTTAGCAGTATTTTTCCCTGACCTAGTTAAAACTGCTTGTGGAACAAAGCTTCTTTTGGGGTGAGGGTGAGTCATTTTTTTAGAAAAGTTTTTAAGATTCACCTTACTTGAGTTGTTCCATGCAGGCCTTACAACCTTTTTATCACATACATAATGTAGATGCTCAAAACTACCACAAGTATAACAAGCTTTATTTGTCATTTTAAAATCATTTCCTAGTCTTTGGGACATAAGATTATTCCAATTTCTTTGGTTCCCTCTAGGATTTTGTTTAGAAGCTTCTGTTTCCCTAACAGTCTTAACATATTTTATCTTTTTAGTGCTAGGTCTAACAGTATAATCTATCTCACTTTCATCATCAGAGTTCCAATCCTCAATGATTGGAGCACTAGTGTTGTTCATCCTATCAGCATTAGATTCAACTGTGTTTGAAACACCCTTATCTTCAACAGTCTTAACATTGCAGGGTGTAAAAACAGTAGTAACATCCAAATTTTCACTTTTAACAATTTCATCCATAAAAGTTAGATCAGGTTTGCGAGGTATGAAATTTCCTGTTAGAGGTGGGGGAACTGAATGATATCCCTTATCTGATCCAGACTTATCAGTTAAATTTACAAAACTTTCTACTGCAGGAGAAGCTGCAGTAGCTGCATCATATCCTAGTCATGTTTTAGACTTATCAATTACTTGACTTTCCAGTAAGTTATTTAAAGACTTGGATGAACTTTGAAACTTTTCTAATGTTTGTTTTAACTGATCTCTATCTTTTTTAGCTTTTTCCAAATTCATTTTGTATTCATTCAGTGCATTATCTCTTAGTCTAACTTTAAGTTTTAAAACATTTATGCTCTCTTCAAACACAGTCTCATTTTTCTTATAGTGAGCTAGTCTAGCTTCTACTGATTCTAAACCTGCTTTATAAGATACTAAGTTAAATTGAGACTTTTTGTAATCAGAAGACAAATTATCATATTGTTCTTTAAGAGAAGCATAAGCTTTTACACATGTTTTAGAACAAGATTCTACCTCAGAATCTGAACTAGAAGAGCTTCCTGAAGATGTATATGCTATTAATGAAAAGTTTGTAGGATGCTCTTCTTCTTATTCAAAGCTTCTCAACAAGCTCTGATACATGGTTTGTTGGTTACTCTTCTTCAACTTGGTAGCTCCAATCATATCCTCCAATTCCATCTTGAGCTATTAAGGCATTCTGAGTAGGAGTCTCCACTGCAATAGTTCTTTTATTATTCTCTCTACCTTTGTTCTCCTGATTTCTTAGAAACCTACATTCTCTTGCAAAGTGTCCATGTTTATGACAGTTAAAGCATTCCACTTTTGACTTGTCAAAACCAACTCTTTGACCATTTATGTCTAGCTTCTTCCCTATTCTCTTGATAAACCTTCTTGCTCTGATTGTCAGTATGGCCATCTCCCATTGAAGATCCATTTCTTCCAGATCATCAGGATGAAGTTGTTCTAGATCTTCTTGAGAAAGATGAGGAGAGTTGGGTTGACTTGAAGGAAAGCACAAATCACAACATCACAAAGATTATCTAGACATATAGAGTTAACACCATTACCTTGAGTATGAGTAGTACTAACTCCATGAGCAGTATCATCTACTTTGTTAGTGATGTTGGTGTTATTAATGTTGTTAGAGACAAAGGCCACATTCTGTGAATTTTGACTTGTTCTTGCTGAACCTGTAATTTCAGGTTCATATATTTTCAAGTTATTATACAAGTCATCCAAGCTGATGGTTATTATGAAAATTTTTGTAAGATTAAAATACTTTATGTTATACAAGGAAAATAATTAAAATTATATATATATGTATATATGCCGAATTATGTATAATAATTTAATTATACATTATTATTAATATAAAATAATTAAAGATAAATACATAATAATTATGCAAATGATAAAATCTGATTTAATCCTATTTGAAAGCCCATAGGACTCGGCATAATCCTATTATAACTCTTTTATTCATTTTCATTTGTAAATTCTCTAAAACAATTAATCCCGAAACCCTAATAAATCAAAAGAGGCGGCATAAAAATTCTACAAGGCTTGCACGATTTTTCTAAGGTGATTTGAAGGTCAAGGATTGTGGGAAAAATAGTGGGGAGATTTTATAAGGCTTTGTTCGATTTTGGTATTGGTTTTGGGTTCGAATAAGCAACCGAATTCTATAAATTCATAAAATCACCAAGGATCATCAAAGGTAATTTTGTAACTCATGTTTCATCATATTAATTCGTTATATACCTGGGAAAAATGTTCATGCATTTTATTTTGATTTTATAAATTAAATCATATTCGAAACCCTAATTTTGGATTAATTATGTAATCGGCATTTAAACTATTTGTAAAATTTATTTTATATTTTTCTAAGGTTTTTCATATCACATATAACTCAGAAAAATTGTTGGAAAAATTTAGAAGTGATTCGAATAATTATTGGAGATTTACTTGTGTTTGCCGATTTCGAAAATAAGGGAAAAAGAAAAGAATAAAATTAGGGTTAGGGTTTTGATAATTTTTCCAGGTGCATTTAATGCCAATGATTGGGAAATAATTATGTTTGTGATTGGGAAAAATTTAATTAGGGTTTTAGTGATTTATTTGTTATCCGATTTGCTATTTAAAAGTATAAGGACTTGTTTTGTAATTTCTGAAACTATGGGGTCTGTTTTAGACATGTTATTATACTTAGTATATTCTGTATAAAATAAGTTGGGGGGTATAAAATGTCATATTGATATTATTTTGGATTAAAATGGTTAATTACATATAATAAGTAATTAGAAGTTAATTAATTAAAAATGAGGGACTGAAATTGTAAATTCTGAAAAGTATAAGGTTTGGTTAGTATTTAATGTATAAAGTATGATTTTGTCATAATTGAATCTATAAGGGCTTGTTTTGTAATTATGGATAATTAAAGATAATGTTTAATTCCGTTAATAAAACCAAAAAGGACCTAAATATGTAATGTAAATTATGTAAAATTAAGGGTTTGACTTGTAAATACATAAAATGGAAGGTATAATCTGAATAAAATGTGAAACTTTGATATTTACACTTTTAACCTTGAAATTTGTTGATTTTGCATATTAAACCCTAAAATATGGAAAGTTGTCATATTTAACCCTAAGCTTGTAAGGTTGGCATATTAAGTCCCTAATCTATTTAAAATACTTAATAGAATCTCAAATGATGAATATTACTAAAAATGGAAAGTTACTAAAAATAGAAAGTTACTAAAAATGGAAAGTTACTAAAAATGGAAAGTTTCTAAAAATAGAAAGTATAACTTAAATGAATGGTTTGTAATTCGAATTCATCATTTCTTTAGGTTCGGTCAAGAGGGAGTGATTTTGATATTCCTGTGGTGTTTTCTTTGATTATTGCTTTGCTTCGGAATAAGGTACAGATATTCTGACCTTATCGTTAAGGTTTCTCATGACATGTTTCTCTCTATCTTTGATTACTTATGTGATTTGCTACATTTGCTCTGAGCCTTTTATTTTGGCTTTCTTATATGATCTGTTATTATGTTCCATTTGAACCCTGCTATGCTACCCTTTGATATTTGAACCTTTGATATTTGAACCTTTGATATTTGAACCTTTGATATTTGAACCTTTGACATTGAACCTTTGCTATGATCCCTTTGAAATGAACTTTGATATGACTTTGCTTTGAACCCTTCAGTTTGAGAACCAAGCCACTATTTGTTTCTTGCCATTTTGAGGTAATATGGCGTGTCATGATGCACCTTTGGCATGACTCATGTGTGAGTGAGTGATTTCTCACCGTCCCCCATTTGATATTATATGTGCACTATGAAGATTACTATTTGTTTAAGGGTGCGTATGAATGGTGCATCCGTAGATTTGTTTTGTATTCGATGGATTTATGACATTATGATATTTAGATATATGGTGCTGATTTTGGGAGTTGTGGGTCGCTGGGAGGCTGGGTGGTCATGTGTGGGAGGTTCTCTTTTACATTTGGAGTTTGCTACTCCTGATGGTTACTAAGTGTTATGATGATGGATTTTGTTTGGGCTTGGTTAATTGGACTTGATTCGGGTTTTTTGGTGTGGAGGGGTTTGACGCGTTGATTGTTGTAGTTATTGGTTATAGTTTGACTTCGCGCGCGAAGTGGTGATTTTGTTGTTATGGGGACGAGCTCGAGGGTGACTAGTGAGATAGCGAGCGTCCCCAGTGGTGAGCTGGTATCTGAATGCGTAGTGTAGTTTACCTTATTATTTGGATTCCTCCTTGTGTAACACCACCAAAAATCAGGACAACACAGCGGTATGGTTAACATTGGGGAGCTACTTCAGGGCACAAACACAAGTCACGGAAAAACGACCTTAAAAATAGAACGTTTTAATTAATGTCATATTTTTATTTAATAAAAAGATCGTAGTTGCAACAGGGTTTCATTTTATATTGTATGAAAATTTTGTCAAAACGTTTGTCAAATAGTACTCAAAGTTATTAAGCCTTCAAAAATATATCCGCGCGGACTCAAATGCTCCCAATGCTCCACTAGCAAAAATTGGAACCTGAAATACATGCTAAAACGTCAAACAATATTGTTGGTGAATTCATTAGGTTAAGTAAAAAAGCGGTATTTGAAATAATTTTAAGAAATATTTCAGTAGGATAAAAAGTAGCGTTACATATTTAAAAGTCGTTATTTCTGAAAAATATCCATCGAAATCCAAGTAGTGATTCAGTTGTAAATCAAGAAGTATTTAAAAAGTGTGACCACTACTGATCGAAGTAATGGTGGACTAAGTACATACTCCGAAGTCCAAAACAAGTAATGTAGACAGGGGAAACACATTCACCAAGTCTAATTATATATTATTGCACTAAGCTCTGGACACCGAAACCCTTACGTATTCAAATCAAGAGACTTGGGAATGCCCCTAAAAAGTGGTATGTTCTGCCAAAACATCCGGGAAAGTAATATCTCACTATGTTAATGCACTGATCAAACTAGTACCCAAAGAAAGGTGGGGATTGTCAATCCGATAGATCTATCCAACACTCGCGCTCACGACACTAGCAACTGACGGTTCATGATAAACAGGGGACTTAAGTGGCAGAGAAGGTACTTAGGCAATAATGTAATCAGGAAATAGCATACAGTTTAAAAACACTTGTGTCCGTAGTAAAACAATCATGTCTAAAATTCACGGTTTCAAATATAGGTATTCACGATCTCAAATCATGTAGTAAACAAATCAAGCTTTAGTAAAAATAGTCAGGTAACGCTTGTGTAGTAGAAGAAAATCAATAGTCACATAGTAAAAAAGAGCATTGTATTCCCCTCGCGGGTTTATAAAACATTGAAAAGATTGAAATGCGAGACTATGAACTCACAAAGTATTGAAAGGTAATTGTATTGTTAATAAAAATATACAAGTTTGTAAACGAGCATGTATTCTCCCCCAAAACAGTTTAAAACAAGTAAAATAGGGGCTATGAAACTCACCTTGAGTGAATGGAAATCAACAAGTATTCAAAATAGAAAATGCGTCACGAAGGAATCCGAAGGCAACCTAATCCAATATAGGTCGTATAAGTACTAAACACTTTGATTATTTATAGGTCGTATAGCTCATCGTACTATCGTTCGGGCTATCATAATTAAGAGGTCATGTAGTGACGTATGAGGAGCTAGGACACTTTAAATCGTAAATCCAACAACTCGTCGATACGCCACCCCGAAGAGGCTCATTTATGAAACTCCCTAGTAATATATATGTACTTTGATTAATTACCAACATATAGGTCTATTAGTTCATGTCCACATCCTAATTGTGTTTGTGAAAAAATGATTAAATCCCATTTGATAAATAAATGCCATGTATTAAAGCTCGTATAATCGTTAAATAGTTCAATCGCCTTTGTAAAATAACATTATAAAGTTTAAAAACAAGTAATATATATTATTTTAAGTGATCCAAAAATGTTTCGCAAAAATATTATAAAAAAAACGAACAACACTATTCATATCAGGATAATAGTGTCTAGTACTTTACAAAATATATATTCCGAAATTATGAAAATCGGCAGGTTTATGTAAAATGTCGTTCCGAACAACTTTGTAGTTTTACACTTCGACTCAATCGGACCCGAAGACCCTCGAAAATGAGCTTCAGCAGCTGCTGAAGCGTGCACAGTTTTTCAGCTTATATATATAATGTTCGATAACTTTGAAACGTCGTATCTTACGGTTTAACTTTTTTTTTAGTGCTTCTTCGAGTACGTCTTCGTAATTAAAAGTTTTATAATTATTTTCCAAAAATGTATCTGTTGTGAACAGTAAATTTTATAAAATTTGTTTTATAAAAGTTTAATTAACGTATAACTCGTAAACTATGTATCTTCTTCGTTATAAATCCGTTTTTCGAGTTTCTTATCTTTTTGGAATCGTCATGATGGGTAGAATTTTTATAAAAATATAAAATAATATGTTATTTACACGAATTTTGGACAGAAACTTGGTGTGACTTTGATGACTCCATTTTCATGTTAAAATCCTAAACGGTGATTTAGTTATATAGAACATGTAAACACATAAAAAAATGAATAAAGTAAAGACATGAAAGGTTTTTAGATAACCTTAATGAGATGATGTAGGATGAAGAAAAATAAGTGCTAAACCCTTGTTTAGACTTTAAACTCAAGATTATAACCAAGAAAACCCTAGCTTCCTTTTACTTGATTAATACTTGAAAATGCTTGGCCAATGCTTGGAAACACCTTAAAATATCTTAGGATGGATGTGTATAGATGTGTATAGGTTGTATAAAATTTTGTATGGATTTGGTTGGAACTTGGATTTGAGCCGTGAGCTATATGAGTGCCAAAGGAAGAGATTTTTCAATTTTTGGTTAAGTGTTTTGCTTCTATGTATTACTACCTAGTTACTTGTATGTATATAACACTTTCAAAGGTCAAGAGTCAAGAAAACATTCAAAGGGACATGGTAAGGTCTTAGGGATGGGTCTTGGTCTTTGTCTTTGGTCCAAGGAACAAGTGATGGCTAGGTTTTAATGAAGAGGTATGGTACAAGACTAAGTGTTGAATTCTTGACTTATATATTTGCATCATTTGCCATAAATTCGGCACTAAGAAGATATATGTGATGTTGTTGAGTAATTTTTATGTATTGGGTATAATTGTGGGTATTTGTTGAAGCGTAGAAAAGTTTTCCTTTAGCATGACTCATGTGTGGGTGAGTGATTTCTCACACCGTCCCCCATTTGATATTATATGTGCACTATGAAGATTATTCTTTGTTTAAGGGGCGTATGGATGCATCCTATTTGTTTTGTATTCGATGGATTATGACATTGTGATATTTGGATATTTGGTGACTGATGTTTGGGTGCATTCCACGTCTTTCACATTTGGAGCTCGCTACTCCAAGGTTACTATGAAATGATTTGTTTGGGCTTGGTAATTGGACTTGATTCGATTTTCTGATTCATCTTACCTTACACTATGAATTGACTTCTGATTTGTCTTACCTTATATTTGTATCCCTTTGATCATGTCTTGTGATATCCTTTGTACCTTATATCGTATCCTTTGATTATCCGTTATCTTTTGTATTCGATTATATATATCTGTTCACTAGGCTTTGTAAGCTCAGCCGCACTTTCTTTTCTTGCGGCAGGTATCTAAGCTAGGAGCTGGGGTTGCTTTCAGGCTATGAGTGCTGAGTGTGGTCTTACCCTAGAGATCTTAGTTTTGATATATGAATTTGTTCTTTTCAAGACATTCGTTATTTCAGTTTTTTCGTTGGGATATGTCTGTCCTTTGAGAACTTATGTACCTTAAGTCATGTTGACTTATTATCCTTTGATTATTTATTTGAGACTTCCGCTGTTTATGCTTGTGTTATGATTATGAATGCTTTTGATGTCACACCATATTTGTAATACTTCTACCCTTTTGGGTCGGGGCGTTACAAAAGGTGCCAAAGGATTGAAAACGAAGCTTAAACGGACATTTTCGGATCGACTCGACAACGTTTGTGCATTTAATGAAGTCAAGACGAAGTCAAAGTCAACCCAGGGATTTGGCATTGGAAAGGGCATCTAAAACCGAACCCGAAAACCTAATTGTCAAAAGTGGGCCCACCCATACCCATCTAGTGGGCCCGTATCAGCCCACTTATATAAACCCTTTTTATATAAGCCTAAAACCTTTTTTCTAAAACACTCGACCCAACATCATGGCCCAATACCCCTTTAACACTGTTAACCCTAAACCCCATATATCCTTACACTGTTAATCCCTAATAGACTAACGCTGTTAGTCCAAAAGGACTAACGGTGCAACACTCACAAAACTACAGGGACCTACTATGAAGGAAACAAGGACAAATCATGCAATAGACATATATAGGTTCAGGGGCTTAAATTGCCAATCACCAAAAGTTTTACCCTGCTTTACCCTGAGTTAAATTTACCCACCAAGGGGTTATTGTTTATCCCCTTCATATAATTCGTGTGTGTTAACCCTGCAACAAGAAGACAAGACCCCTCACACCACTCCAAAACTTCATAAATAACCTTACCGTACACCACAAAACACTAAATTGCCACTATGGCAATCCCATGGTTTTCTATTGGACAAACAAATTGAAGGGTCTAGATGATATGGATTGGGCACCAAGTTAGATAGAGGGTCAGGATGGACTTTGATTCCTCTCACAACAAAAACACAACAAGCACACATGAAGAAGACTTCAACTGCTTATTTAAAGAAGAAGAAAAAGACAAAGGAGAAAAAATATATAGGAGTAGATTAACTTAAATTTTAATGTTTTTAATTTGTGTTTTTAGTATT
>BQNB010213909.1:0-10029 GCA_026074375.1 Tanacetum coccineum
TTGCAAATCAAATAAGCTATTCATAGCTTATTCGATTCTCTCTCTTATTTCTTATCTAAGTTCGGTTTAATAAGTGATGTAGACTAAAAAAAATAACAAATTGTATCTGTTGATTCTACGAATACCAGAAATAATTCTTCCAACAATCGTTGATTCGATTGAATACCGATTATTAGGGTAAAAATTATTGGCAAACAACGGTCAATGGTTTATTTTTATTAAAACTGATAATTGACCAGCTAGGTTACAGCAAATTGTTTAAATAGGCTCACAAAACTAAAACGGGCCTAAACAGACAAATGGGCCGTGAGCTAGAACAAAAACAAGTCCAACAAAAAATCAAAAAACAGAAAAATGTAAATAACTCATAGTAAACGAGGGTTTTGGGCCTCGAAAAATCCGTAACCAGCTAAAAAGTGATTACGACTGCGTCCGTCTCGTTTTTCCCTTCGATTTGAGTGGTCACGGGCCTGAAACGGACTTACGGATCAAAAGTTATGGCTGTTTTACTAAAGCCCTTTTCTTCACACGATCTTGGGCTTCTAAAAACAAGTCAGCCCGTTCTTCAATATTTGGACCTCCATCAATAAGCTTATAAATAAGCTTTGTTTTAGCTTATTTTTGTATAAGCTTGTATTAGCTTATTGTTACACAATCAAATAAGCTTATCTTAGCTTATTCGATTTTGATTTAAGCTTATATTGATTCGTTTAAGCTCTTAAGCTTAATTTCGATTCACATTTTCCTTTTCTAGCTTTCGAATAAGCTTTCCTTTTGCTTATTCGATTAGCTTAATTCTCTAGCTTATTTCCTTTTTAACTTTTTAGCTTACTTTTATTAGATCTAACCCTTAATTATACCCGATTCCCGTTCACTTTTAGGAGTATAGCACCTAGGTTTCGGGTGGATTTAGTTCTAAAAGTTTTAATTTTTATTAGATTATTGTCTTTAGAATAAATTCTAGCTTATTAATATCTATTGTTTATCATAACTTTGATTGTTTCAATGTTGATGAAACCATTTCTACTCTTTGGCTTGGAGCTTATGGGTTGTATAAACTAGTTTAATTACTAAGTTTAAGAGCTTTACTAGATTTTACAAAGATTATTAGATTATAAAGTTTATAACTTTATCATCTAATTAGCTGAATAAAGTCTAGGGCTATAAACGAACCGGACGAACATGAACGGAGCCTTGTTCATGTTCGTTCATTTAATTTTAGCCGGACAAATAAACGAACACGATCACTTAAACGAACAAATGTTCTTGTTCGTTTATTAAGAAATATGGTTGTTCGTGTTCGTTTATGTTCGTTCATAAAGACACTAAACGAACATAAACGAACGAACATACACGGTCAAATGTAAATAAACATAAAATTTACGAAAATATTTTTGGTTAAGTAAAGCAATTTTAAAAGTATATAATAAAAATTTTAAAAGATACGATAGAAGAATATAAGCATATATATGATCATAAACGAACGAATAATCGGACGTTCACGAACATAAATGAACGGAGAAGACTTTTGTTCATGTTCGTTCATTTAATAAATAAACGAACATAAACAAACTTTTTACCGAACGGTTCACGAAATGTTCATTGAACGTTCAGTTTGTTTACGGCCCTAATAAAGTCTAAATAAAAAAGTAAACTTAGAGTTTTATTTAGTTTATATAATCGGGTGGTTATTTCGTCTTTGTAGCTTCGTTCGGGTTCTACTTTCCTTCCTCCCTCTCTACTTTATAGATTTAGTTTAATTAGTTTTAAAAAATGATTATGATTGTTGATTTAGTTGTAGCTATGATTAGTGAGTAGTTTCATATATGCTTGTTGAGTGAGTAGTGATTTGCGAATTAAGTGTGGATTAAAAAGGAATTTGTTGATTAATAATTTAAGGATTATTTAGATTTCTTAGTCATTTTGAAGGGCAAAAGCCAGAAAAATAATCAAACATCAAATCTAGCAATTAACACCAATATAAAATGTTGTTTTCAAAATAAACCAACGTTGTGAGAGAATAATATTTTAAACGGGTGATAATTCATCAATTAAAACCATTTTTTACATTTAATGACCTTTTTGCCTCACTTGACACGCATATTCGTTTATTATATCTTTTAGATCTCTTAGCTTCATTTTGTTAGTTTAATTAATTAGTATAATTTTTAGTGATCTTAAAAATAGTTTTTTTAATATTAAAATTAGTTTAAAATCAAAAACCAACCAAAAGATAATCAAGCATCAAACGAAAAACATTAACGTAAATCTCAATTCAATTCTCGCCGTGGATACGACATCCGGAAGATTAATTATTACTTTTCCTAAAGTAATTTTTACATCTAACGGGAAATACTTATACTACTCCTCGGAAGAATTTAATTATACCTTTTCCTAAAACGGTAACCGTTTTATAACATCTAACGGGACCCCAATAATTCCCCACCCTCCTTACTATCTATTATCTTCTTTGACACACGCTTCTCACGAACGAACGCTACCTAGCTCTCTCAAGTTCCACACACGAATAATGAAAACAAAGGGTTTGTATATATAGGATTTGGGTCGTGATAGCGTCACTAGGGTTTTGTGACGCTGTCACCCTATCGAATCCCTTTAGGGTTTTCTTCAGTCGGCAACTCCTGACGTTGTCAGGTCTTCTTGTGACGTCTTCACCTTGCATTTGCGACGGAGTCAATAACTCTTGGTGATGCCGTCTCCACACACTGAGCCGTCGCATAATATTTTCAAAAATCCACTTTCTAGGCAGTTCTGGTGACGCCGTTAGGAGGGTGGTCGCAAGCTTGAAAAGTTGTGTTTTTGCCTTGTTTATTCCCAAATCGAGCCTAAGTCACGTGCATTCCGTCCAAGTGCTTCCCAATTGCTAATTACACAAAAAGAAAGGATTTAGTGCAATTGTTAGCATTACTATTTTGTGAAGCTGGCGTCTTACACGTGAATTAGACTAGCTATAGATCGACTGCTATACGCAGAGACTGATAACGTACAATAGGGATATATAGCTTTGTATTAGGCTATAAATACCCCCCATGACTCTCCGTGGAGAGGGGGTATGGATGTTCATTTCATTATAATCTAATATTAAAACTTTTCTCTTCTACCCTCTCTAAAACACCATGGCATATCTTGTTTTCTTTAATCAATCCCGACCCCTCAAAAGGTGTTTTATAATCATGTCAATTGATATCAAGAGCTAACCGATGGTGTTTTGTATTGTGTGTTTGTTGGTTCGTGGCTTATAGCTTATTTTAGCTTATTTCGTTGGCTTATTTTTTGAATAAAAAGCCACGGTTTGTGTTGAGTGTTTTGATAAAAAGTTACTACCTTTCTTAGTGCTCCATGTAACACCCTGATAATTCACATAGCAACGAAAGCTAATATGGGGTATTACTTCATGAATCAACAGTCATAATCATATAAAACGACTCAAAAAGAGACGTTTTGGAAAATTTAGTTATCATTCAATAATATTTCAGAGTTTTACAAAATGAGGTCCCAAAATACATATAAAACATAAGGTTTGAATGATAATAAGTTTGGACGTCTTCAAGTCCATGCCACTCCGTGCTTTAGATTTGCTTAATTACCTGAGATAAACATGCTAAAAGGATCAACACAAAGGTTAAGTGAAATTCATAGGTTTATAACATAATGGTTGGATACAAGTTAACGTAAATGGTAATAATTGCAACGAATACAATTATCATGGAAAACAATATTATTGCACTAAGCTCATGACACTCAAACTTTAACATGAAAATCATATCAATGATATTTAAGGAACAAATGCCCTTCTGGAAAGGTAATTTGCCAATTACCTATTATTTCTCAAATATAGTGCGCTTGGTACCTCACTGGTAAACACAAACGGGATTCGTCAATCCGGATAGATCTATCCACAATATTCGTGTTCACACACAAGTGATTAATGGTTCATGATATAAAGGATATTGGCAATAGATGTAACTTAGACAATAATATATCAGGATAGCATACAGTTGGAAAATACTTGTATTCATGGTTTATAGCGTGTATCTCCCCACGGGGTTTAGAAAACATATAAAGGTGGGACTATGAACTCACCTTAATAGGGAAATCTGATTGATGTGAAAAGTGACTCAAATGGAAATAAACGGCTTCGTTACGCAACCTGGGGTAATATGTCAAGCCTTAGTTTTATATTTCAAAACTTTATTTCATAACGTTTAACGCAAAAATTAATTCGATTTATTAATTTGTAAAAATATCGTATCACTGTTCGGGTTATCATAATCCATATGTCATGTAGTAAACGTTTGAGGAGCTTGGACACTTTAAATAGTAAATCCAGTAACTCGTCAAAACGTCTACCCAAATGAAAGCCCCTCACATGAAATTCCCTAGTAACGTGATACGTTATAGTTTAAATGATAAGATTTTATCTTTTTAAGTTTCTTCAAAAGCTAGTAGATGATAAATTATGTTAAATATATAACATAATTATTTTTATATGTTTCGATCGATGAATGAAACGATAAACGTGTCAGGTTTTTAATAAAATCGAGTCTTATAATGTTTAAATATATTTTTATTATTTAATATAAAAATATTACATTTTATACCTTCAAGAATTCGAAAATGGCAATATATACCCTTGGTATATATTATTTTGCAATTTTAACCCCTTTATATATTCTTAAAGATTTAACCCTTAACTTTAGAGTTTGGAAAAACAGGCCCTTGTAGTTTAACTTTAGAGTATTTACATTTTTGGCCTAAAAGTTTAAAAGTTTCAAAATTTATAATATATACCCCTAAATGACAATTCGATTTGCATTTTTAGTCCAAAATCCATATACTTTGTATTTTTGAATCCGATTTCATTTTGCAGCATTTAGCTTATCATAATAAGCTAGAAATAAGTTGGTTTTTGTAGATTTAATAAGCTTATAGCTTATGAAATGAGCTTATGAGCTTGAAAACTTAAAAAGGGTATAAAATATTACATTTTATACCCTCAAGAATTCGAAAATGGAAATATATACCCTTGGTATATATTATTTTGCAATTTTAACCCCTTTATATATTTTTAAAGATTTAACCCTTAACTTTAGAGTTTGGAAAAACAGGCCCTTGTAGTTTAACTTTAGAGTATTTACATTTTTGGCCCGAAAGTTTAAAAGTTTCAAAATTTATAATATATACCCCTAAAGGACAATTCGATTTGCATTTTTAATCCAAAATCCATATACTTTGTATTTTTGAATCCGATTTCGTTTTACAGCATTTAGCTTATCATAATAAGCTAGAAATAAGTTGGTTTTTGTAGATTTAATAAGCTTATAGCTTATGAAATGAGCTTATGAGCTTGAAAACTTAAAAAGGGTGTGTTTGGTTTTGAAATAATAAACCGAAAGCTTAGAGCTTTTAGGGTTTGTTTCAATGTTTACAAAAGTGATATTATAGCTTATTAGAGCAGCTTATAAGATCAGCTTATGGCTTATAGCTTTTAGGGTTTTGTGAAAATAGTTTTTTGGGTTTTAAGGGTGCGTTTGGTTTAGGAAAAACCAAACGTGTAAGCTTAGGGTTTAAGGGCTTGTTCCATGAGATTATAAAAGTGTATAAGAGCTTATTAAGATTAAGGTAATCTTAAACTAGCTTATGTATAGGGTTCGCATGGATTATGGTTTCCAAAATGGGTCGTTTTAGGGCACGATTAGGTTTAAGAGTTTCCAAAAAGGTTTTGCTTGATCAAATGGTTAAAACATGGTGTACATATAATCTAAAACATGACAAGAGCTTATAGAACAAGTTGTGAGGCTTACTAGAGCTCAAAATGGGTCGAAATGGTTGAGTATAACCCGAAAACTTTGGAGATGAATCAAGAACCCCTTTTCTTCCTATACTTGGCTTCTACTTAGCTTAATCTTCTTTCTTATCTTCTATGGCTTGGCTAGAACATCATTTTAAGTATGTATTTAGTGTAGTGGTGAATTATAAAAGTGTGCATGGTTTCGGGTATATATAGGGCTCGAATAGGAGTGGTGCCCAAGTTGGGAAGGGTGGTGGCCAAGTTCTAGCAATTAGTGACTAAGGAGAGCTAGGAGGATAGCTTAGCAAGGTGTTGGAGAGTGGGGAGGGCTCGGTTCACTAAGGTGCTGACGAGTAGGTGACAAGGTGGTGGTGAGGTGTTTGCTTGGGGCTCAAGGGTGGTGACAAGGTGGTAGATAAGGGAGTGGATCATGGTGGAGGGTGCTAGCTTGGTTTTGGCTTGGTTTCAAACTAGTTCGACTAGTTAGGGTGGTATCGGGTTGTTTAGGGTTTCGATTTAGGGTTTTAGGGTTTCGTCGAGTATAGGTGGTGTTGGAGGGAAGAATGGTATGTGCTTAAATACACATACCTTTTACCTAATAAATCGACCCTAAACGACCAAAAACGCACATAAAATGCCATATATATGCTTGTTTTTGTGTTTGTACTGTGCAGGTACCGGATATTCACTAAAGGACAAAAACGAAGCCAAATCGACAAAACCGAGCACGAGAACGGAAAGAGCGTGAAGCAAAAGCCAAAAGTCAAAGTCATCCAAAAAGTCAACCAAGTCAAAGTCAAAGTCAAACCCGAGAAGTCAACGGTCAAAGCCAAAGCCGTAACCGAAGAAATGTTAAATGGGTCCACCCGTACCCATCTAATGGGCCGGGTCAACCCATTTATACATTATGAAGACTAAATGGGCCCAAAATCCATTTTATTCATAACCGGCCCAATGACTATATAAAAAGCCCAAAATCAAAACCCATTTGACACTTAACTGTGTTAGCCTTATAACCCCTTCAACTTAACTGTCGTTAGTCCCTTTAGGGACTAACCTTGCAAACACTCTTATAACATTGAGGGACCAAACTTGGCAAACCCCCAAATTTATTATCCCACATGGACTTCTATTTGCAAAACCATTATACAAGTTCAGGGGCCAGAATTGCCAAAAACTCAAACTTACACTCAGTTAAACAAAACTAAATTACTGTTGATCATCTCTTCCATTTTTCACCCGCCAAAACCTGTAAAAAACACACCAGGGTAACTAAACCTCATCCCACCATTAACACCCGGGTAAAACCCACTCACCCAAGCTTCTAGAAAACCCTATGACAGCCTGACAAGGGAATTACAGCGTGGCAATCCGAGACCTAATCAATTAAGGATGTGACGTGGCTATAGATGGAGGGCTCAGATGGTTTGCTTTGAGAGAAAGCAGGGATAGACGGCTTGGATTAAAGATTTGAAGCCCTCACACAACAAACACAACTAGCGCAAGACCTCAAGGCCCTTAGCCTATAAATAGGAGTGGATTGTTGTCCATTTCTCCTGTGAGATTTTAGGGTTTAAATTTCTGTATTTACTTTTATGTCACTTTTGTTTTCTGTCATTATAACATTTCAAAGCATTGTAACCTTTTTATGTTTAATGAAAATTTCAGTTTTAAGTTTATGCAAATCTGTCCTTTTTTATTTTTGTCATTAAGCTATCTTTATTCAAAAAGTCATTTCTATAAGCCTTTTAAGCTGATATAATTTTTTTTTACTCATTTAAAGTTTTTGCAAAAGTTTTTGAATGTTATTGTTTCATGGAATCAAGAAGTTTGATGATAAGCTTTTGGAAGATAAGCTAACAAAGGATGAGCTTATGGGTATTTAGAATTGCTTATTTATAAGCAAGGGTAGGATTTAGAGCTTATTAGGGTAATTTGTGTCGTTGTTTAAGCAAAGGATAAAGGTACACATACCTTTTCAGTATTAGCTTATTTGTCCTTTTAGCTTATCAGTTGCTTAATAGTGCTTATTTGATGCTTATTATGTCTTAATGTGTCTTATTAAATGAATTTTATGCTTAAGTTTTAGCTTATATGTCCTTTAGTATAGATTTGCTTTAAAACTGCTTAATATTGCTTCAAACTGCTTAATTGGTTCCAGCTTATTTCATTGCTTAAAATATGTTGCATTTAGCTTTTTTATGCTTATTTTGTTTGGTTGTTATCTGGTTATCATAAGTCATTGCTTAAATCAGTTGTTATGAGTTTAAAAATGACAAAGTGCTACTTAAAGGGGTGTTTGGGTCAAGGACTGAAAATGGGTCAAAATGGTTGTTAAACCATTATGGGTCTTTAAATCAGCTTTGCCTAGTTCAGTTGTTTAGAATTAATCAGTTTGTTCTAAGTTTCTTAAGTTAAAAAAGTTGTTTTAAGTCATTTTCTATAAGTGGTATAAACCTATGTATTTGAATTCCTTTCAAATGTTTTGTATTTGATTTTTGGTTAAACGTCTTTTCAAAGTTATTGTTTTACTTCCATTTAGAGTATAATGCAGTAGGGAAAGTAGAGTTTTAGTCCCCTTTTGTATTCTGCATTTGGTTTACTTATGTCATTCTTTGTTCAAGCCTTTTTAGAGTAAAATTCAGCAGCTAATTAAATAAGCTCTCTATAGTTTTAAGATCTGAATTTTCTAATATAAGCTCATTAGTTGTTAGTATTTGTGACACTTTAGGCAAATCCCACATCAGCTGTAGCCTGGAGAGATGTTGCGTTCATAAGATAACATTCGCCTTACAATGACACAACGCGTTTTGTGGTCTACTGCGAGTGGGGTTCCTAGGAACTGGCAGTTAAGCGTGCTCATGTGAAAGTAGTACTGGCTTGGGTGACCTGCCAAGAAGTCTTCGCATGAGGGCCACAAAGCAAAGCCGTGAGCCTACGGGCAAAGCGGACAATATTGTGGTCTACGTAAGGCGGGGTGTTACAGTATTTATCTCTTTCAGCTTGTTTTATACTTTGGACTTATTTTTCTAGCTTAAAACTTATCTGTAAAATACCTTTGTCTTTTAAGAAAACCAAAGAAACTCAGTAGGAGCTGAGTGTAAAAGCCTTTTTTCTTTTGCCTTTTTCATAACGTAGCTTATTTTCAAACTTCTTTTTCATTTCAGATTCTTGTAGCTTATAAGCCAAGCTTTAAGGGCATATAAGCCCTTAAGCCATAAGGATCATTCTAGGGGCTTAAAAATAAGCCCAAAGGTGCCTTGTGGGGCTGTTTGGCCTGCAGTGTTTAGCTATTTGCTTATTTTCCTTTTTAGTACTTATCTGTCTACCTTATTTGCTTATTTCTGTTCCTATATGCTTATTGGTTGTAGTTATGTATCTGTATTTGCTTATTTCTGTTCCTATATGCTTATTGGTTGTAGTTATGTATCTGCATTTGCTTATTTCCCTTTAAAATATGCTTATTAGTTCTATAATTGCTTTAGCAGTCTTAAAACTTTTAAAGGCAGTACTAACTATTAAGTTAGTACTGTTGAATTCATAAGCTCTTTTCCTGCCTTTTTAGCTAGATTTCTTTGCTAATTTTTGCTCATTAATGCTTATTAGTTATTGCTCATCATCTGTTTTTCCTTATTTATCTTTCCATTTTGCTAATTAGTCATTAAAAAAGCCAAAAATTTAGTTTTATTATCCTTAAGTGTTATTTAGCATTCTGTCTGTTTTTTTACTGCTTATTCTGGCTTATTTATAAGTTTTCAGTAAAAGTCATAGTAAGCAAAAATGCTTATTTTCATGTCCTTTTTAAATTTTTGCAAAAAGTTTTTAAAAAAAATGTTTTATAAAAAGGGTGAGGCATGGGGGTTGAACCCATGACCTCCCCCTTTACACCCACTCATCCCAAGCAAACACACATTAACCATTGACACCAGTAGGGCCATCTGGTTATGTGCTTCCTTATTTATTCTTTGAGGAATGCTAGAACCATAAAATCTTAACATAAAAACATCCACACAATGACATGTCATGCATATTATTGTATATATAAAAAAAGAGAATCTAAAAAGAAGATAAAGGATGTCACACCCCGCCAAGGCGGAAACGCGATGCGTAAACAAGAATGGATATCATCACAACACACGGTGTCTATATAAAGAATACTAAAATGAAAGCTAAAGTAAAGCAAAGACACAAAGTGTCATAACGATACCCAAAACCTA
>BQNB010213910.1:0-10029 GCA_026074375.1 Tanacetum coccineum
GACAGTTTTTTACATCAAATTTGAAAAAGAAAAAATAAAATATGATTTTAAAGAACAGGAAGATAAAGACATTTAAAAACAAATTGCTTTGGAAAATCAAGTAAAGGTTTCAAGTAATATTGTTTATAAAACAAGTCAACCGGCACAAACCGGTCATATGCTAATTCCTAAACCGAGTTCGTATTTCAATGGTAAGTGTTCGATAAGTTTTGAAAATCCTGAGTACCTTAAGAAAGCTTAATGGGAGAAACCTTGTCTCTATAAGGTTAAATATGATAAACATGATCTTGCGAATTTATTTGCTCCCGAAAGTGAAGAAACAATTTGTCTTGCATAAGAGAGTAGATCAAAAGTGGGTGATTTAGTAAAACCATACGACTAACAAAACTAAATAACCTTTATGATCTTTTTGTACAACAACAATAAAAGTCTTGTAAGCAGTTTTATTTTGTAAATGATTTGACAAAAAATGTTTCAAGAACACCTTTTGTAAAACAAACGAGCTATTTGATGCAAAACCTAGAAAATACGTCTACTAATACTCCTAAAAGTAAAAGTATGACTGCTTTCAAAGTTCTTCAAGGAAACATTAACAACTTTCAGTTTATTGCCTAGGAATATTGGTGAAAACGTCACAAAGACATATGGAGTAATGAAATTATGAATGATATAAAAGTCTTGGTCAAAGATTTGCGAATTCCTCTTGCTTAGAGAACTTTAGCAAACTCTACAAAATTTGAAAAAGCTCTAAAAGACGAAATGAGTGAAGATTTAATATATGTTCAAACTATTGAAAAGGAGGTTGATGACCTTAAAAAAGGAAATTAACGATCTTCAATCTCAACTTGAAATTGAAAAATCAGAGTTTCCAAAATTTGATCATCTACTCTTGCAAAAAAATTATCTAAAGATTTTTTGTGTACTATTCTCTTTTCGATTGATAATATTGATGAATACTCTAAAAATGGCATGTAAATATCTTGAGAAAATTGAAGAATGTGAACGTCTTGAGACTGATCTTTCCAAGAATAAATAAAAACATGACAAAAGTTTTGCACAACTAGAGAAACATTGTATTAATCTTGAACTTGCTTTGCAAAACGCAAAAGAAAAGAATGTTTGTGAAAACTCTTGGGTAAAGCATTCTTTCACATCAGGGAACAATGAAAAAGTTTGAAAAGCAAAAAATGATTTCCTAATTGCTGAACTCAACTAAAAACACTTGAAAGCAATAGTTTGAAAGCTTAGTTACAAGTAGGGGTTTCAAATGGGTTGACCCGCCCGACCCGAACCCGACCCGAACCCAGTAAGGCCTTATAGGGTCAGGTTGATTCAGGTCTAAATTAGCTTATCAGGTTTATTGGGTCAACCCGATAGACCCAATAGCTTAATAGGGCCGGGTTAAGGTCATAATTGGTTCATTATCGGGTTATCGGGTTGACCCGATAAACCTGATAAGCTATAATGACCGATTAACAAATTTATCATTTTTTTCTAAAGAAAGTCTTCTGTGTTGAGCATATTGCTCATAGTTTTAAATAAGCTGCATCTACAACGTACTACAAGCACACATTATAAAAGATATTAGTTACTGTTTCTAATTTTGTAATTTTGGTCCTATATTAGGCAAAATAGTAACATTCCTGTTGTGCACAAAACTTCAGTTCCTACTTATAAAGCTTAATGAATTTGTTACTACTTGTTTCTTTCGTTTCATATGGGAAAAATAAAATATGAATGCAATGATAGTTCAAATAAGAAATTAAAATCATTTTGGGTGGTATTTTAATAAATAATACAAATTGTGGGATAAGCTTAACATGTAACCCGATAACCCGATAGACCCGACCTGACAACCCGCAACCTGATAGACCCGATACCTTATAGGGTCGGGTTGCGGTTTTGTTTTTATTTGTTTCAAAACCCGATAGACCCGACTCGATAAGCCCTAAACCCGACTCGATAACCCGATTGACACCCCTAGTTACAAGCCAAGACAATTGTGAACACTGAAATGCATTCTTTGTTGAATAAGATAAAAGGAAAGTCTGTGGATACTAAGTTTAAAAACCATCTGTTGTTCGACAAACAAGTGCTCTTAAATTTCAAAAACCATCAGTCATGGGAAAACCGTCTCCTTTTGCAAATTCTCTTGAAAGAATTTTTTTTCTAAAATCAAAGTTTGTTCCCAAGACTAATGAGAAAAAAGATTTATCAAAACCAATCACTCCATAGATTTTGCCTCAAACAAAAAAACAAGTTAAAGAAACATAAATATGATTAAACTAGGAATGTATCCACTAAACACTAGGACAACACAAGCTAGAACGCCTCAGCTATCTCAGACTATTAGAAGTTCTAACCCACGTGTGTCTACTTCTACATGAGTAATTCACAACACTAGTATTAGAAGGCCACAACTTAGGAGCACTCAAATGAAAGATAAAGTTGTGCAAAACAATAGTTAAGTGATGCTTAAGAAGAAGGAAGTAGAAGACCACCATAGGATTTAGAAGTTTTTGAATAATACAAAGTCTGTAATTGTGTGTAATGATAGTTTAAATGCTAAGACTTTGAATGTTAAGTTTGTTTGTGTTACTTATGACAAATGTGTGTTTAATTCAAATCATGATGATTGTGTTTCTAAGTATATCAATGACATTGAAGTCTCATGTAGTGCCTATTAGTACTAGGAAACCCACAAAAATAGTGAACCAGTCTGTTGCAATATCCTCTAAGAATATAGTTGCTCTAGAATCCACTATCCAAATATTTAGGAGTTACTTTAGGATGCACAAAGAGAAAACTAGTAAGACATGGACTTGGTGGATTGAGAAACAATGTCCATCAGGATATAAATGGAAACAAAACTCTAAAAATGACTATGTGACAACAAGTGTTAGATTACATTTAGATAATACTTCTAGGTCAACTAATGACTCGGAACCATTAAACAAAATGGGAACCAATTTGTCCAACTCTCCATCATCTTCTAACTCTTTTGTATATCATACAAATCATCATATTCATTTTCAACTCTAGATGCAGAAAGCACATGATAGGAAACCTCAAGCTGCAAACTAATTTCGACGAGAAGTTTCTGGGTACGGTGCGGATCCGAAATGATAAATTTGCACCTATTCTTGGATACGGGGATTTGGTTAAAGGAAATGTCACGATCAAGAGGGTTTACTAAGTCGAAGGCCTTATTCACAATCCCTTCTCTGTTGGTCAATTTTGTGATATGGATTTAGAGGTTGCATTCTGGAAATATACTTGCTTTGTTAGAGATCTTCATGGAAACGTCCTTCTTACGGGTACTCGTAGATATGATCTCTGCACAATTTCACTACACGACTCTTCTTATCCTACTCCAATTTGTTTTATGGCTAAGGCTTCACTGACACAAGCATGGTTATGGCATCATCGTCTTTCTCCGCTTAAGTTCGACACCATCAATATGCTCTCTAAGAAAAATATTATCAATGGCCTACCAAAGTTGAAATATGTAAAAGAACATCTTTGTTCTTCCTATGAAATGGGTAAAGCAAAGCGTAGCAACTTCAAGAAAAAAATTGCTCCAAGTTCTAAAGGACAGTTACATCTGCTTCATATGGACTTATGTGGTCCAATGCGGTTAAAAACATTAACGAAAAGAAATACATTCTTGTAATTGTCGATGACTACTCCTGGTACACATGGACTCATTTTCTGAGATCAAAGGACCAAACATCGGAGGTACTAATCAACTTTTTAAGGATGACTCAAATGGGACTTAAAGCTCAAGTTAGAACAATTCAAACTGATAGAGGCACTAAGTTCTTAAACAAGACACACCAGACCTACTTTTAGAAGAAGGAATTCATCACCAAACGATAATTGCTCAAACACCTTAACAGAACGGCGTTGTCGAAAGACGGAACTGTAGTCTGGTTGAGGCTGCTCGAACAATGCTTTCGACTTCTAAACATACACTCTTCTTTTGGGCTAAAGCAATAGCAACCGCATGTTTCACCCATAATCGATCTCTAGTTATTTCAATACACGAAAAGACACCATATCACATAATCAATGAAAGGAAACCAACTCTCAAATTTCTTCACATCTTTGGGTGCACTTGCTAGATAGTCAGAGATGGTGAAAACCTTGACAATATGAAAGAGAAGGCAGATCCGTGCATTTTTGTAGGATATGCTACACAATCAAAGGGATATAGAGTATACAATAAGAGAACAAGATTGATCATTGAAACAATACATGTCGACTTTGATGAACTAAAAGATATGACTTTTGAACATAAAAGTTCAGGCCTCGTTCTACAAAGACAAATGACGTCAGATTATGATAACTCTGGCCATGCGCCCCAATTACAAAAGATTTCTGTTCATAAATGTACATAACTCGAAATTCAAGACCACAACAATGAACCTTCAAGTTCAAAGCTGGTTCCAAAAATTGTTACTTCAGCAAATAAAACATATACATCTTCATTACAAGAGTTAGAATTATTGTTTAGTCCTATGTTCGAAGAATATTTCAATGGAGGAAATCAAGGTGTATCCAAGTCTTCCGCTCTCTTTGATAATCATCAAAAAGATACATCACCTAAATTGAATGTTCAACCTACATCAGAACCATCAACTCCAACAACAAATGCCAATGCTGAGGAAAACAACACTGATCAAGCAATAGATGAACAGTTTGACAAAGATGAATTTATCAACCGTTTTGCTACACCGGTAATAGAAGTTGATGAGTCTTCTTCACGCAATGTTGATACGTCAAACATGCATGAATTTTACGAAAGACATCCTTCACTATACCATTGGACTAAAGATCATACATTAGAACAAGTTCGTGGAAATCCATCAAAGCCAATGCAGACACGACGACAACTTGCTACTGATCCTAAGATGTGTATGTTCGCACTCATCATGAGTACTACTGAACCGAAGAACATCAAGGAAGAAATGGCTGATCATGCATGGATTAAGCAATGTCGGGAGAACTTCATCAGTTCAACAGACTCGGACTCTGGGAACTTGTTAACAAACCCTTTGGAAAAACTGTTAATGGTATAAAGTGGTTATGGGAAAATAAGAAAGATGAAGACAATACTGTCATTCGCAATGAGGCACGACTTGTGGCTAAGGGATATCATCAGGAAGAGAGTATTGAATTTAAAGAATCTTTTACACTAGTCGCTTGATTGGAAGCTTTTTAGATTTTCTTTTCCTACATTGCACACAAGTCATTTACTATATGTCAGGTGGATGTCAAAACGGCTTTTCTTAACGGTCCTCTGAAAGAAGAATTATATGTCAGTCAACCAGAGGGTTCGTTGATCCAGAGCATCCAGAAAGACTCTACCACCTAAGGAAAGCACTATATGAACTGAAACAGGCTCCAAGAGCATGGTATGATAAACTCTCCAAATTCCTAATCTCAAAAGGTTTCACCAAAGGTACTATAGACCCAACCTTATATACAATAAGATACGCGGATGACATCGTGCTTGTGCAAATTTACGTCGATGATATACTTTTTTGGGTCCTCAAACAAAAAACATTCTAAAAGGTTTAAAAAACTTTGCATAACAGATTCAAAACGTCTATGATGGGGGAAATAAAATTATTTTTTGGACTTTAGATCCACCAATACCCACACGGTATCTTCATCAACCAATCTAAGTATGCTTTAAATATCCTTAAAAAGTATGGAATGGAAAAATGTGATAGCATTGGTACACCAATGGCCACATCACATAAGCTGGATGCAAATTTGAGTGGTAAAACTGTAGATCAAATGAAATATCATAGCATGATCGGTTCAATCATGTATCTGACAACTAGCAGACTAAATTTAATGCATGTAACATGTTATTGTGCACGTTATCAAGCCAAAATAAGTAAAAATCATCTCAAGGAGGTTAAACGGATTTTTAGGTACCTGAAGAAGACCATTAACATGGGACTTTAGTATCTGAAGGATTCCGGTTATGAACTAACCGCTTTTTCAGACACTGACCATGTAGGTTTCTTAGATACGTGTAAAAGCACTTATTGTGGGATACAATTCCAAAGTGATAAGCTTGTATGTTCGTCCTCTAAGAAGTAGGATTGCACGAAGATGTCAACTGCAGAAGCCGAGTATCTTGCTTGATCTGCAAGTTGTGGTTAAGTACTCTGGATGTGAACTCAGCTTACAGATTACGGCTTTAACTTCAACAAAATAATGATGTATTACGATTTGAAGTCAACTATAGCCAACTCGTGCAACTCAGTCCAACATTCTTGCACCAAACTAATTCGGTCGTCGTTAGAGTTCAACAAGAAGTTTACAACTCCCTGGGTAGTACACCTAATCTTTACAGTGTAGTATAGGCAAGACTCGAGGGTTGTTATCGTTATCTAGGGGAATAGGTTGGGAAGGCTCGAATAGAATCTAACAGAGGTCCACGGGGTTGAGAGAAAACTCTTTTTGTATTTTTCGTTTATAGAAAGTAAGTAAAATCATATGGTTTGAGAGGTTGGTTTGTTTTATCTAATTAAACTAAATTAATATCTAAACTATTTTGGTGGTAACTTATATGATAAACGAACGTATTTACTTAATCTACTCATCAGTTTGCTTCTCCTAATCTTTTTGCTTTGTCACACTTGTGATGATCTGTGTAAGTATTTCCTAAGTCATGAACGAATTACACGAACCCGCCATCTATGTAATATTCCGTTAAGGCAACGCACAAGTAAGGTAGTATGAAGACTATTACAAGGCCCCTAAGAGTACATTACATGCAATTAAAATATCATAAGAGAGATCAACCATATTAGGGGTAAGGTAGTATGAAGACTATTACCGATAGTATCCTTTCTACACACTCACGTTTTCCTAGACGTCTATGCCAATTTAATATCTTATGGCTAGTTTTCTAAAGCCTAACGCACACATCCATCATAAGAAGCAGCATTAAAAGGATCTACAATCTAAGTTTCATGCAATCATAACGAAATACTAAAGGATCTAGCTATATGTAAGCTAACAAGAGAAGAACACGAATTAATCAAACAACACATAGACATATTGAAATATTAAAGGGATAAATGAACTTTACTTGATTAAAACATGGATTAAAGAGTGTCACAATAGGGTTTTGAAGCCCTAAAGACGGCCTAAAAAGCTTCCAAACTCAAATATAAAAGTTACACACTTAAAACCCTAAAATTAGTTTTGTATATATAGAGAAATCATCCTGACGGCATCGTGTTGTAATCGTGATGTCATCGCCACGTAGAATCTTTTAGAGCCACTTTAAGTCGGCTATGTTCTGACGTTGTTTCCAAATCTCTAACGCCGTCACTTTAAAAATCATGACGCCATCACTTGAAGTCTGCGACGTCGTATCCACGCTCTGTTTGCACAATTCTTCAAGATAAATGATGTAGATTCGTAGTCTTGTCCATATCTTCTTCAAATGAGACCAAGTCACGTGTGTTTCCTCCAAATGCCATCCAAGTGATAAAAACATGAAAACAAATGATTAAGAACATAATCTGGGCATATTTGCATGATTTAGGGGGTTTAATGACCCCGAAAACGTGTATAAAATGACACCTCATGAGATCTTTAAATTTACACTCAATTACCCCTAATAATTGTTCAATATTGGGGTTTTTATAGTTAAGGCTCCCTTTTTCTAGGAAGATGGGGTCGTTCCGTCCTTCTTCGTATTGGCCTAAATCCTCAATGGTTTCCCATGCTACTTCTGGCCTTAATTTTCTAAGTCTCCCGCCTGCTGCATAATCAATGGCCATCTGGGTGGTGTAGTCGATATGATCATAAAAGATTTGAACTTGAAGCCATAGATCAAGACCATGATGAGGGACTTTTAGGAGTAAGTACTTGAAACGAGTCCATGCTTCAGAAAGAGACTCTCCTTGATGTTGTTAGAACATCAGGATGTCGTTACGGAATTTTGCAGTCCTTCCCGGTGGAAAGAATTGAGCAAGGAAATGAGTAGTAAGATACTCCCATGTTGAGATGGATCCCGCTGGAAGACGTTCAAGCCAATTGCTAGCTTGATCGTGAAGGGAAAATTGAAATAAACGCAGGCGTGTTCTTCCCCTATTTGCAACATCAAGGTCAAGTGAGTCCATAAGTTTTAAGAAATCCTTGAGATGTTGGTTTGGATCCTCGGACCGAAGTCTGTGGAATGAGCATCCGTTTTGAACCAACCGGATGGTGTCAGATTGTAGGGGCACCACATTTTTCCCTTAGGGGGGGGTCTCAATGGTGTTCCTATAGCCCTCGTGGCTAGGTTTGGAGTAATCTTCAAGAGTACTGATAGGATTTTGGTCTCCCATGGAGGTCAACAAAAATGATTTACGAAACAAATAACACAAAGAAAAAGATAGACTACGAGAAAGCTAATATACTAAAAATAAAATCTCACTTGAAAGGATTCAAGCGAGTAGACATAAGTTAAACAATGGTCGAAAGCTAACTATTTTCCCACGCAGCGGCGCCAAAAACTTGATGCGGTCGTCGTTAGACTTAAACAAGAAGTTTTACAACTCCCTAGGCAGTGCACCTAATCGTTGTAGTGTAGTATAGGCAAGACTCGGGGGTTGTTATCGTTCTCTAAGGGAATAGGTTAGGAAGGCTCGAACAGAATCTAACAGAGGTCTACGGGGTTGAGAGAAGATTCTTTTTGTATTTTTCTTTTATAGAAAGAAAGTAAAATCATATGGTATGAGAGGTTGGTTTGTTTTATCTAATTAAACTAAATTAATAGCTAAACTATTTTGGTGGTAACTTATATAATAAACGAACGTATTTACTTAATCATGCACTACTCCTCAGATTGCTTCTCCTAATCATGTTGCTTTGTCACACTTGTGATGATCTGTGCAAGTATTTCCTAAGTCATGAATAAATTACATGAACCCGCCATCTATGTAATATTCTGTTAAGGCTACGCACAAGTAAGGTAGTATGAAGACTATTACAAGGCCCCTAAGAGTACATCACATTCAACTAAAATATATTAAGAGGGATCACCATATTAGGGGTAAGGTAGTATGAAGACTGTTACCGAAGGTATCCTTTCTACACACTCGCGTTTCCCTAGACGTCTATGCTAATTTAATATCTTATGGCTAGTTTTCTAAAGCCTAACGCGCACATCCATCAAAAGAAGAAACATTAAAAGGATCTATAATCTAAGTTTCATGCAATCATAAGTAAATACAAAAGGATCTAGCCTAGCATGTTAAGCATACGAGTAGAACACGAATTAATCAAACAACACATAGACATATTGAAAGATTAAAGGGATAAATAAACTTTACTTGATTAAAACATGGATTAAAGACTGTTACAATAGGGTTTTGAGGCCCTAAAGACGGCCTAAAAAGCTTCAAAACTAGAATATAAAAGTTAGGGTTCGTCTCCCAAAAGTTACACACTTAAAACCCTAAAATCACTTTTGTATATATAGAGAAACCGTCCTGACTGCATCGTGTTATAATTGTGACATCATCGCCACGTAGAATCTTCTAGAGCCACTTTAAGTCGGCTATGTTTTGACACCGTCACTTTGAAAATCCCGACTCCGTCGCTTGAAGTCTGTGACGCCGTCTCTACACTCTGTTTGCATAATTCTTCAAGATAAATGGTGTAGAGTCATAGTCTTGTCCATATCTTCTCCAAATGAGCCCAAATTAAGTGTATTTCCTCCAAATGCCATCCAAGTGCTAGAAACATGAAAACAAAGGATTAAGCACATAATCTGGGCATATTTGCATGATTTATGGGGTTTAATGACCCTAAAAAAGTGTATAAAGTGACACCTCATGAGCTCGTCAACTTTACACTCCATTACCCCTAATAATTGTTCAATATTGGGGTTTTTGTAGTTAAGGCTCCTTTTTTCTTGGAAGATGGGGTCGTTCCATCCTTCTTATTCGTATTGGGCTAAATCGTCAATGGTTTCCCATGCTACTTCTAGACTTAATTTTCTAAGTTTTC
>BQNB010213912.1:0-10029 GCA_026074375.1 Tanacetum coccineum
ATCATGAAATAATGAAAGAGTTGGTGAAGCTAGAGGGACTATTCCAAATGAGTTAGAAGAGCTAGAGTAAGTTTTTCCCAGTGAAGTCGGGATATAATCCGAAGAAGCCGGAAGATAGTTTGGGAAGTTTGAGGAAAAGGCATCCTCTATATTGGAAGTAGGACGATCGGGAGAAGGCATCATTCTGATAACAACCCAGCAATAAATAACATAAGTTATTTATTTAGTAATATAATAGTTATGTATCTTTACATACCATTTCGGGAGATATAGTGGCACGGAGGCCTTTCTTGGATGGACAAAGAAAAGTAGTTATAGTTAAGGTTTCAACCTTGTTCTTTATAACATGGCTCTTGATACCAAATCTGTAACACCCCCATTTTTACATATAGTAGCGGAAGCTAATCTGGGGTATTACTTCAAGGTACAACAGTCATAATCATAGAAAATGAATAAAAAAGAGTCATTTTTTGAAAATTTAGTTATCATTCATTATTTCTTCAGAGTTTTTACAAACGAGAGGTCCTAAAATCTAAAATACAAAGTTTGAATGATAACGGTTTTGCCATCTTTAAGTCCTTGCCACTCCGTGCCATAGGTTGCTTAGTTACCTGAGATAAAACATGCTAAAAAGTCAACACAAAGGTTGAGTGATATTCATAGGTTTAAGTTAAATAATTTGAATGCAAATTCGATATTGGGTTACGTTGTTATACACCCGTTATAAAACAAATATTATTGCCATTAGCTCATGAATGTGAAGCCTTGGGATATGTTTGATACGTTATAGCCCTAACGGGTGCCTTTGCCAAAATACCCGCAGTTATATTCTAATGATGTGCAATTGGTTACTGGTATAACTAGGTACACCAACAAGGAGTCCAACCCAAATAGATCTATTCACAACATTCGCTCTTACTCTGTAGAGTAACTAATGGTTCATGATATTGGGGACTTAAAGGCAAAGCAGTTACTTAGGCAATAATAAATCAGGATAGCATACAGAAATAATTGCATTCATGGTTTATAGCATGTATCCTTCTCGCGGGTTTATTAAACATTTGAAATATTGAAATACGAGGCTATGAACTCACCTTAACAGTATAGGGAAATCTAAGTGATAGCAAAGGTATATGGAATGAAAGTAACGGCTCTGTCACACACAACCTGGGGTAATATGTTAAGTCTTAGTTTGATTGTTATGTTTCAAATCTTTAAAAAGTATAATGTATATCTTTGATTGAATTATTATATAGTATTGTATCACCGTTCAGGCCATCATAAGTCAGAGGTCATTTAGTAAACGTTTGAGGAGCTAGGGCACTTTAAATCATAAACCCAACAACTCTGTCAGAACGTAATACCAAGATGAAACCTCTTAATATGAAGCTCCCTAGTATTGTGATACGATATAATCGGTTTTAAGCGTTTGGATCAATATCTGGAAATGATAAGCACGACAAGCGTTAATTAAAGTTATGTCTTGTAATGTTTTGAACATGTTTTTATACTTTTTCAAAATGTTACATTTTACACCCTTAAGAATGAAAAATGGCAAAATATACACTTGGAGTTTGCACTTTTACGGGTTTGGTCCTTCAAGTTTAAAAGATATGCAAAGTAAACCTCGCACTTTGAAAAGTGACATAATAGACCCTTATAGTTATAACTTTATAAATATGGCAAAAATAGTCCTTTTACTTATAAGTTTTCAAAAGTTACGGTATATACCTCTTGCAAGGAAATGATTTACAAAACAAGTCCAAAATCCATAATAATGATATTTTCAATATGAAAAGTAATTTGTAGGTTATAGCTTATTAATATAAGCTAAAATATGAAGGTTTAACGTAACAAAAGTTTAAAATAATGATTCATTAAGCTAGAAATCAAAACGGGTTAAATTAGGGTTTCAAAATGAAAACGCGTGGGCTTTAGGTTCAAATTCTTTCAAAAATCAATAAAGTTGTTACATTAACATTATTTATGATATATTATAACATGATTTGAGCATTATAACTTTAAGATCAAAGAAAAATATGATTTTAGGGTTTTTAGGGTTCAGTTTGGATCAAACTTAGAAAACGCATAAATTTTTGATAAAATACTTTAAACGAGTGTTCATGCATGATCATAGAGATGTAATATAAGTGTAGTAGCAGGTAGGATCATAAAGAACCTAGGTTTGAGCTTCAATAATCAAAAATGGAGGAAATGGGTCACTTTGGGTGGAAATGAGCTCGTACGCCTATTTTTCTTATTTTGGGGCTTCAAATCTTCAAAGCTTTTCTTGATTACTCTTCTTGGATCTTCTTAAGAACTTATGGAGCAGAGAGTTGCTACCATTGATGGGTTATAGAGGAGGAAGTGGGGGATGAGTTGAAATGGAGGGTGTGAGTAGGTTTTTATAGCCCAAAGGAGTCTTGGAGGCCAAGGAGAGGGACTGAGGTGGCATGGTTTAGTCCTAGCTATGTTGGAGGGTCTAGGAAGGTGAGGTGGTGGTCTATGGTGGTAGAGTAGCTCATGTGGAGGCGGTTTTGGGTGGTAATTGGCCGCGGTTGACTTAAGGGCCAAGGGTGGTCATGTGGCTTCGAATTTAACCAAGGAATGGTAATAGCAGATGGGTAAGCTACTTAGGAGCATAGATGTGCTTTTCATTGAAAAGCTTGTGTGCAAATGAGAGTTTAAAATGAGTCATTTTGCAAAGATTGTGGCCGCTGTTTCGTTTAAGCTTATTAGGGCTCTAATTGAATTTCTAACCTTGGTTTTCAAGTATATTAACAATATAATGATCGATATATGTTCTTAAAGCTTGTATTAAAGATTAATAATGAGTATTCATAGGTGGTTTGGGTTAAAAATGGGCGAAAATGAGTAAATTATGTTGCGGGTCAAGTTAGGGCACGTATAGGGTTTTTGAGTTTCTAATTCAAGTGTATTGATGTTATAAGCATGGATTGATGATCACAAGGCTAGTATTAGGAGTTAGTAATAAGAGTTGATAAGTGGTTTGGGTTTTAAATGAACAAAAACGAGTAAACGGGTTGATAGTTCTCATTAGGGCACATTAGGGTTTCTTGGATTTAAATTCATGTATACTTGCAATTAAATGATGAAATGATGATTGAATATGATTGGTAATGTTGTAAAATAAGTTATTACAACTTATTTGAGTGTTGGTTGAGGTTTAAAACGAATGAAAATCAATAAACGGGTTACGAGTTACTATTTAGCTCGGGTTAGGGTTTCTAACTTAGATTTCTTGTAATTTCATGAAATGAGAATGATTATAGGATGTAAATGAAGTTTATGACTTGCTTGTAACTTGTACTTGATAGATTGTACAAAATTACTTAGGAAAATGAAGGTTAAACAGCTATTTTGGATATCATGGTTAATGACTTGTACATTATGCTTTTAAAGACTTGTACTTTGACTTGGAGGGAGTTTATATTTCAAATGAGATGTTATATTACTTGTACATATGATTTAGTAGCTTGTGCATTCACTTTAGATATTAACTTTACATGGAATTAGGGTTTTAAAGGTATACGATAAAAATTTAAAGCCCGTTTTGATATAACATTGCAAATGGTACATTATATGAGTAACGTACTTTGTAAAAATGATATTAAGATATTGACTTGACATATTATGATGTTTACTTAACATATATGAAGATAGGATTTCCATAGGTAGGTTGTGTGAGCTCGTTAACTTTAGATATGCAAGTTACATTGCATATTGAGATATTGGTAATGCAAGTAATGTAATCAAGCGAAACATTTCCCTGAAAAAGGTGGTTCATATATAATAGATAGATAGTACATTGCATCTAACTTAATAGATGGATATTTACATTGATGAAAATTGCGGGTTGTTATATGGAAGCTCAGGCTTTCCCCACTAGCGATGCTCAAAATGTGGTAAACTTCCTTAAGAAGTTATTCGCGCGTATTAGTATACCAAAAGCTTTTATAAGTGACAGGGGTACCCATTTTTGTAATTACCAAATGGAATGAGCAATGAAGAAGTATGGAGTAGTTCATAGGTTTTCTACCACATATCACCCACAAACGAACGGTCAAGTCAAAAACACCAATATAGCAATCAAACAAATTTTAGAGAAAACTATTTGAAACAATAGGAAGGAATGGTCTTACAAATTAGATGACGTGCTTTGGGCTTTCCGAACAGCGTTCAAAACCTCTCTCGAGATAACCCCATTCAGAATAATCTACTGTAAGGCATGTCATCTCCTTATTAAACTCGAACATAAAGTCTAATAGGCCCTAAAGGGCTGTAACATGGATCTAACAAAAGCATGAGCGAATAGATTTTTGCAAATTAATGAACTAGATGAGTTGAGACTCGATGCCTATAAATCCTCTATCTCTTATAAAGAGAGGACTAAGAGATGGCACAATAAACGTATCAAGGCACCTATCAACTATGAAAAAGGAGATAAAGTTCTCCTTTTCAATTCTCATCTAAGGTTGTTCTCGGGTAAGTTAAAATCAAGATGGTATGGACTATTCGCCGTTAACAAAGATATGAAGAATGGGGCAATCGAGCTATGCGACGAAGAAAGAAATGAATTTATCGTCAATAAACAATGTGTGAAACCATACCAAAAGGACATGTTTGGCTTCGACGCAGATGATGATGTTATTCTTAATGATGAAGGAGGAGTAACGTAAGGAGTGTGACTCCGAGTCTAGCTACAAGACTTATTAAAAAAAGAAAAGCGCTTAGTGGGAGTGATGTGCTGTCATGTAGGGTCAATTTATTGATTACTAAGTTTTAAATTTATATTTAGCCGACTTATCCTAAAACAACACTTTAACGGGCACTGTACCCGATCGGGTGGAGTTTCATGGTAAGTAGGGTGTCGAACACTAAAAGCGAGGTCGTTAACCTTATATTCTATCAGTATTTTAATTAATCTAATTAATCTAGTTAATTTTAATTACTTGTTAGACCTATGCTAAACCTAGTTCTAATAATAATGGGGGGTTTTCAGCCTGAGAGACTGACACAGGTTTTATGGTGACAATAATCAATTCAAAACACAATAAGCATGCAAGAAGACAATCAGGAAGATAAAAGAGCGATACAAGCCAAATGATAAAAAAACTATATTAGCCATATTAAATCCGATTAAATGTTGGTTTGTTTGTTTATTGCAATGATTACCTGTCTCGAGGCGGCATATCATTCCTGAGACTTAGGCGGGACTTCATCATAAGACCTAGACACATTGAATTCTGTCACAATTAACGTATCCATATAAAGCATATGTAACAACCTCAGTTTTTTGCCGACGTTTGCTCTGGGCCGTGATTTATTTTCTACGTTTGATTTGGAATAATCCTTTGTCGTTTCGAGCGATTTGATGAAACATCGTTATCTTTGGCTATGTAGCAAGCCGTGCTTAAGCTTTTTATTTATTTAAGCGATTTAGAAATTTTAATATCTCGTGTTTATATTTCGGAAGTGAATTATTTTATTTTAGTATTTTACGACATTTTCTCGCGTTTTAGCCGAAATCAAGTCAAAAACTTTATTTTTACATTATCTAACATTTTTATTAAATGTTTTCGCCCAAAATAATGTGTTATAAAATTTTACAAAAAAAATGCTCGAGTCGTGGATCGAGCCACTTATGGGATCGGTCACCATAAGTAAACCAACACACTCTTTGCATTTTATTTTTACTTGGTTAGAAACTACAAGGACTAATTGTGTTAAAAATCTCAAACACATAAATACATACACTTATACACAAAATTGTATCTTTTATATTAAAAGGCAGGAACTTATTCCTGATGCATTGCAATAATTGTCTAGCCCGACCTAAAAATTTAATAACTTTTGACCAACCCGAGTAGTTAATAACTTACGTCCGACTCGTTCCCTCTTTTTCGTATTTGACCTGCTTTAATTCAATGCATCGCCCGACTAAACCCTCGAGTTCTTCCTTCCTACTACGTGTCTATCTCGTCCCTTCCACTTTGCCACTTGTGTTCCACTCCTTCTTCTTACTCACCAAACATACTCACACACACTCCTATAAACATATCTTATCTGGATTCTACCAACATCATCTGGATCATAAAAATACATACCCACAAATTTATTTAATGTGAAATTTAGGGGTTTAATTTCTTTCATTATTCATGGGTGACAACTCTTTGTAAACAGCATGAGGCTTCTCATCAGCAAGTAAAGATTATCATATGTCTCTGAGATTAAAGGTATGTGTTGTTTTAAATTAGTTTGCAATTGTTGCTTTTTAAGTTGTGGGTAATTGAATCGAGTTATTGACAACTTAAGGGTGCGTTTGGTTCACAGATAAAACTAGAAGACCTTTTGTTTTAACATCTGCTATGCTGTGGAGAAAGGTTTTGAGAGGGCAATGTTGGCTGTCAGTCATAGGTGGCTTGTTCTTCTTCATAGTCCAGCTGGTGCTGGCAAAACTACTCTCTCATTAGCAGGTTAGCCTAGAGCCATGGGCGTCTAGGTATGTAGCTTTTGAATTTATTTTTACTTCCTAAATCTATACATAATGCCTATGATGTGTTCGAGGGGCAATACATCAACTATTTTGTCATCTGCTATAAAAACATAAAGACCTACTTTTCGGTAATTCACTCCTTCATGAGCTTTGTATGCTGACCATGCTTATGAGCTTTTGTCTTAGTTTAGTCTATATCCTAACGCCTCTATCTAATAAATGTATAAGCTAAAAAAAGGGCTCATGAGCTTTTTTAGACTCAAATAAGCCCACAGGCCTACAAAATAAGCTAATCCAAACGCCCCCTTAGTTATTTTAATACACAATTAGTATTGATGCTTTGTGTTGCGTGCTTGCATCTTATGTTGCTTATGTTAATTAAAATGACCCGAAATGTACTTTTAAAGATGTTTTTTTCCTTCACTAATGTCAGCTAATTTTTGTATTCTTCTTATATTCAGGTGGTTTGTGCAGTTTTAATTGAAGAAAAATTAAACGCTAGCTCGCTGCCGTAAGCCCTACAGTTCCTTCGTTGTCGCAGTACCAATTACGCTTTAATGAACCCTCAACTTGGTCAATGGTTAGTATTTCAAATACTTTGGCTTAATGTTAAGATAGATGGGGACTAAGGTTGGTTTTCCCTTGAAATTAACTTCTTTAGCAGCATCTTGGTGGAAACATGAAGTGGTTTTTAATTCAATAGTGGAAACATGACGAGGGAATGCATCAAGACACATAAGAGAAACAAGAAAGCTCTATAGTGGAAACATGACGAGGGAATGCATCAAGTTCCCGACTCTTGCAAAGTAAGACATTATTATGATTAATTTTTTTAGTATGTGATGACATCAAATAACGTCTATTTTATAGCATCATTTATCCCATGTAAATAACCCATTTTGTATAAATATTGCAATAATTGGTACTTAATTGTTTATATTTGTTATTTGCAGTAATTATCGAGTAATTCCCAAAAGATGGAGAAAAATACGTGTTTTGAAGCATAAACAAAGAGTTTCAGAAAGTTGCTAATTCTTACAACAATACGCCGTATCATTCTAGAAGCACGCGCCGTATCTAAAGACTTTGAAGAACTCAATACCATTGCCTGACTTTAAAGAATACGCCATTGATACGCCGTATATGATACTTTGGTCAAAAATCAAGAAAAACACATTTTTAGTCAATACTTCATATCCAAAAACCCCAATACTATGTATTGGTCAATACTCCGTATCTAATAAATCGGATATGGCGAATTGGTCAATACGCCGTATCTAAAAATCAGATATGGCGTATCCAAATTTCTGCGCAAGAATTTTGGAATATTTTATTCTTGGAGCCCTTGCCAAGTCATCTAATACATCGTATTGAGCTTCTCAATACACCCTATCGAACTGACTACCAGACCTTATATATATAGACGACCCTAAACTCAATTTTAGGTATGCAAGTGATTCCCTAAACCACCAAGTCGACCAAGAGACTAATAAAGGAGCCTAGAAGGTCAGAAAAGAGCCTCAAGATCATAGGAAATCTCTTGTAATCTTCGCACAACCGAATACGAGTTCGATTAAGGTTTCTTTATTTTAATCATTCATATATTAAACCGTGTGTATTTTTACAATGACTATCGGCTGATACATTTAGGTATCAGCCATGTTTATGAAGATCTAATGTTCAGTTTATTTATCTTGATTGCTTAATTTATCGTTGATTGTTGTTTATGTTTATCAATTTATATTCATTTACGTGCTTAAGTATGCGACCTATCATTCAACTGGGTCTAGTCCTACATATTTAATGCGCTGCAACTTCAATGTTATTTAGGCGTAGGCTAAGATTCCGTGATAGCTCTCTTTATTGCAATTTATATACCTAGAATCATAGGATCACAAATATTGACCTATCCTTGCCTTTAGTTTAGTGAGCTTAGTTGAGCCATAAGGTGACCTTGGTATCAACTAGTACGTTCTTATTCCATTGGTAAGGACTAGGACAGTGGACTACTAGTATATAAACAGTCGTTAAGCAGTAAGTGGGTAAAGTCTAAATGAGCTAGGGTTTAGTACGAGCACCATTACGTAGATCCTAAGATAGATTATAATCAACATAAAGAAGCTTTATGCGGATGCGTCTAATTGTGACAGAATTATCGTGTCTACGTCTTAGGAAGAAGTACCACCTAAGTCTAGGATTGATATGCCCTTCGAGATAAGACAATCATTGCACTAAATAAACAAACCTGCATTTTATCGGATTATTCATGGTTTATACATTTTCCTTACATTAGTTCTCGACCGCTTCTTTATCATTTTCTTATCTTCTTGTGTGTGTTTATTGCTTTACTTGTCATTAAAACCTTAGGTTAGATACACAAAACCATGCCAGTCTTTCAGACTGAAACCTCCCCTTTTGCATTAGTTTTAGGTTTAACTTAGATAACTAAAATACTGATAGAATTAGGAATTAACGCTCTTCCTCTTAGTGATCGACACCCTACTTACCAACGAAACTACAATTGACCGGGTACACTACCCGTTAGAGTGTTGTTTTTAGGTATAGTCGGCATAAAATAAATAGTAAAACTTGATACATATATAACACCTACACAACGACACATTAAGTTTTTGGCGCCGTTGTCGGGGAGTAAAGTTGTTTAATTCTTATTTATTAGTGTTTTAGTTTAGTTTAGATTAATTTAAATTAATTTGCATATTTGCGTGTTTGTTTTTGTGTGTTTGATTTTCTGCATTGTATATTTTTGCATATTGTGTGTTTGTGTGTTTTTTGCATTATTCAAAGTACGCTGTAAATATTTTTTCAAACCAATACGGCGTATTCAATTTATTGGATACGACGTATAAATTTTTTTAACCAATACAGCGTATTTAACTCTATCATCAATACGGCATATTCAGTTCACTGAATACGATGTATTAAGCTATTTGACAGTTTTCTTTCCTAGCGAATTTATTACAGGTTAAAATGGATGACCCCAACATTACTATGGAGGAGTATATCAGGCTTGAGGAAGAAAAAGCTTGTAGGCGTGGTAAGGTGTATATCTGGGAAACTGCTATGTATGGTAAGATCTGGGATAATGAAGACGTTCATGACCTCGGATCTGTTGAAACTGAATTCCCGGCTATAGTCTTTAGCGACACGTTAACATCTGAAGCAGCACTCTCGTGTGAGCCTAAGGTAAATTATCTTAACAATGATAAAATTGACTTTAGAATATCGTTTGATGAATCTGACGATGAAGATTGCATGGTAATTTTCGACAAAAAATCATTTTCTTACAAAATAATTTCTGTCAACAATTTAAAAACGGATTCAAAAAATGATAATGATAAAGTCAATATGCATTTGCTTCCATCACCCAAGCCTATGGTCAGTTATTTTGATGATTTAGACTTCTTTAAAGATTTCGAGAATGAATTTCTAGCCATTGTTTCCAATGATGCTCAAACGTCTAAATTAGATTTATTAACTAAACCGATTTTAAC
>BQNB010213914.1:0-10029 GCA_026074375.1 Tanacetum coccineum
AAAATTTCTCCGTAGGGTTAATTTTGAAGTTTTTAGGTTTTTGCCCCTTTGTTCGTGATTCGTGCTCTCGTTTTCTAGCTTAATTTCATAATTTTTAGGTTTTTCTTAAACGTTTTTGTTTATTATTGTTTAATTTAGCTTTCCACACTCTCAAATCAATTCTCTCTTTCAAACTCCAATCTTCCGACTGTATCGATTTTCCAGCACAGCCTCGTTGGGGATTAACGACCCGGGAAAATTCTATACTGCTCCCGGTTTTATTGATTGTTGTTTTTTTAGACTTATATATATTATTTATATATTTTATTTTATTATAATATATATATATATAGTTAAGAAACTATTATTCAGTGCCTTTAATCTTTAATTTCAATTAGCTTCCAGTGTTTTCAGTTAAAATAGCTTGTCATTTTTAGCTTCTAGATATTACAAGCTTTCTAGAATAGTTTTTGGTTTTGAAAATAAGCTTAATTTGAGCTATGTGCAAGCAAAATAGTGAGACCTAGCTTTTTAAGCTTTCAAAAGCCTACTTCCTGTAACAGCCTATTTCACAAGCTTTTTTTTATAAGCTCTTGTTGCTTTAAGCTCTTTTGAAAAGCATTTTCTAGTAGAATTTAAGCCAAGTTTTTAGGAAAACCAAGTTTCACTTCATAGAGTGCTTATTTGATTACTCAAAATTAAGCTCAAAAGTGCCTTAAGGTCTGTTTGGTTGTAGGGTGTGCATAAGTGCTTATTGTGCTTTTTCAGCTTATGGCTTGTGTTTTTTGTGCTCATTTCTGTCATAATAAGCTCATTAGGTTAAAATTAGCTTGTTAGTTGCTTAGCTTTTCATTAGGATAGCTTATTGTGACTTTTAGGCTTAATTAGTTTAAGTGAAAAAAAAACCAAAAAACTTAGTTTGAGTTTCTGTCAAGTTTAAGCTGTTCTATTAGCTTATTTAGGGCTTTTCAATAAAAGTTGCTTTTATTAAAAATGCTTATTTTTAGCTTGTTAACAACTTTGCTTTTATAAGTTTTTGAAAATAAAAAAAACAAGGGAAAGTGGAAGTCGGGGGTGAGCAAGACTCGAACCCCCGACCTCAACACTCTCAACCTTTATAACACACACACTACCACTGCGCCCTTGGGTCTTTTTCGTTAGTATCTTACCTTATTTAATCTTTATACACGTTTTAGCCTATAAGCTTAATAAGTTGTTTCAGCTTTAATTCGTGCTTAACTATAATGTGATCGCAAACTTATTTTTCCATAGGTTTCTAATAGTTTTAAGCTAATCATCTGTAATTTTTCTAGAATTTTTGTAGTTCGTTTATATTTTTAAACATTTATTTTCATTAAAAACTTTAATAAATCATAAAAAAAATAATCAGAAAAATATAAATCTTTTTTATAAATTTCTTTTATCATAAATTTTGTAGGAAAATGTTTTGCTTTCGTAGGGTCTAATTTGCAAAATTTCAATTTTTAAAGAACGGGATTTGTTCCCGTTCTCGTTTTTCGTGTTTTAACGCTCATTTCAACTCCGTTTTTGTTCTAGTTTTCTTTAAACTTACCTTTTAGTCAAATAGAGTCCATTTAAAAAGAAAATTTTAAGTTAGGTTTATTTAATTTTAGAAATTTAGGGTTTTTGACCTCCGTTTAGGGGTCCCGTTTTGCGTTTTTAGTTAAAGTTTGATTTCCCGTTATTTGTTTTCGTGCTTAATTGTTATAATTTGTTTATTTTAATTTTTAGATAATCAAACCATCCTTTGTCTCCAATTCAAATCATTGTTCGAACATCAAACGTGGTTTCAATTTCACAAACGTGTGTGTGGATAACGACCCTGGAATCACCTCCGGATTATATAGCCGTATTATAATATAATATTTCGTGAAGATTTTCCTATTACCTTTGAGCCTCAAGGTAATTTGGTAATTTTCCATCATATTATATATTTTATTATTACGTATATATAGATTCTAGCGAATCATAGCTCCCACTGAAATTGACAACCTCACATGAATGTTATTTCATTATAAAACGCAAGCACCCACTGGATTTGTCAACATTGTAAGTGCTACATCACCAGTAGAAAGTAAATAGCAACTTATTTACTTTCCTACTCTCTTAAAATGCATACAAGTAGCAATGTACTTAGGTATTGTACAGAGTATATGAAGTTCTACTTATTTAGATGAGGGACTAGCCATCATGTATTCATTAACTTGAATATTTAGCATGCATTTCCTCCTTAATCTGTCTTCTAACCTACAAGGGTGTTTAGAAATATAATGGAAGCCATGAGTCCAAGATAATACCTAAGAAGACCTGCTAGTAATTTTCTTTACTCGTTGCGGCTTAAACTCATACATCGTGAAAAGTGCAAGACGTCATTATTTTGGTAGCTATAGACAAAATGTACTCTAGTTACACAAAGTAATATATCTTTTAAATATTTCAGAACTGGAAAAGGGTAATGAAAGATTAAAAGTGAGTTTAAATATAATTGAGAAAAATTCAATTATAACCCTATCTAATTCTTGTCAACCAATGAGAAGATATAGGAGTAAGTCTTACTCTTTTTACCAGAAAAGAGACCATGTTTGTCTACTACAAGAAAACAAACTTTCGTTTACGAATTATGTTGCAATAACACAATTAACCAGAACATAAAAAGTTCTATTTAGTATTTTCGATAATTAAATTCTTAAAAGAATTAACTACCCAATTAATTACTAATAAGAAAAAAAAAAAACTAAGATCCAACTTGACCTCCCACTTATTACAAAAGGTCTGACCAACATGTAAACAAGTAGGGCAAGAGGTAAGCGGCGTGCGTTAATTGCATTGTAAATGAAACTCATAGTTTTATAAGACACATGACTTTAGTAACTCATATAGTAATGTCATGTGCATGTTTTGTCTCATCTTATACCTCGGGTCCGAGGTCTGACTAGGTAACTCGATTTAAGTCGATCAAAAGAGAACGTGCAAAAATTGACAAAGGTCTGACCAATGGAAAAAAATCGCCATGGGTTGGAAAGGCCCTAAGGTCTGACCAGAGAAGACAATCCAAATGCATGTGTTCTAGTTTTGGCTGGCATTGACTTAAAATTTCGCATAGGGGTATACACATAAATTTTACAAAATATGTGACAAAAATCGTATACAAGAAGCATGCAAAACAACTTGTAGCACAAAGTTAAGAAAACATTTTGTTAACCTTTTTGGTATAGACATCATTTTGTCAAATGTTCTCGGTAGCTCCATTTGAACGCACAAAGAAGCGGAGAAACAAGTTAGCGCGAAGGGTATTAAAAACCTGACTTCTTTAGGGAAGCCGTAGCAAAACCCCCCTCAAACTTCTCTGAAGTTTGAGTGGTATCTCTTAAATCAATTGAACACAGGGGTCGATTGCTTGGATTATGTCTAGTTTCTAGAGAGAGAAACACATGTAGAGAAATGTTACTAGAGAGAGAAAAGGGATTGTTTTCTAAAATGAAAGGAAATTAATGACTAGCTGCCTCATCAAAGGTTTGGAATAGGCTTTGATAGTACTTACAATATACCGGGTATTCGTACCCGACTTAAAACCGAAAAACGTACTATAAACTATTAAACTACGAGCTATAATAAACAGTAAAATACACGGGGTGGCCGAGTCTTTTTCTAATATCTAACAATCTCCCCCTAAGGGAGGTCACCCCTGAAAATACCAAACTTAATCACTTCAGTCTTTAGCTCGTAGACATTTGATATCTTGTACATTTGGGATAGTGATCTTTTGATTCATCTTAGACTTGTCATTTGACGTGTGATCTTTTGGATCTTTCTGAGATCATCGCCTAAACATAATCTTCATCATCTGTAATGGATCGCCATCTGTGCACTTGTAAAGAAATACATGATGTCAGAGTTTGGTGGAAGCTTTGACACCTTTATGATGTCTTACATAACTCCATAACCAAGTGTAGAGTCGTGTCTTGAGCATTCCAGTTATTTCACTTGATTATCTGAGGTGCTGAGAATTTCCATCTCCAACACCATCTTAATGATATCATGTAATGAAACAGTTAGTAATAAAGTGAAAATTGATATGAAAAGTCAGTCTAATGTTTCTTATGAAAATAATTTTGTAACACTTAGGAAATGATCTTGATTGTTTTAACAAATGATCAATAACCGACAATTCTTAAACTGGAACAAGTTTTGATTCACACAGAATCGCACATCGATTTTCTTTCCAGATGACACAAGTTTTGATTCTTGTAGAATCGCACAAGTCACCTACCAAGAGCTTGTTTGATGTTGGCTCTAGCAGGATTTCCATCTTCATTGTGAAAAACCTCTTTCACTCGGATGCTTCTGGCAATATCACAAGGATAATGCGTAGGACTCTTAGGATAGACATGTTTTCCACAGTGATGAAAGACAAGAGAAATGATACGTGTCGCTAGACGAGATTAATTGAACGATCTCTTGCTCAAGACTCCAATATGCGTTTTTTTTCTAGTAATCGGAGCTGGAGCTGACTACCACCTGTTCAATACAACTAACTCGGGAATGAGAAATTCAATAGCTAACGTGTTTAGTCTCACTGTGGAATTTGAAACAAAAATCTTTTGAAAGATTCTGAGTGCCAAGGAGGGTTGTGCATTTGCATCATTGGTCCATGATGTCGATCTTACAATGTCACAATCCAACGTATGATCTGGCAGCCATATGTAATTGACCCGGTTTCTGCCTAAGTGAATGGAGGGCTTTCTTTCTTTACACCCTTTATCTTTACAATTCTTTTAATTCTTCAACCCCTTCAGTGCTTACCGAGACTTCATGACTAATCCTTGTTGGGATTATTCTAGTACTAGCTCCATCACCCTCAGTCGGCACTTTTCCCTTATTCTCGTTTAGTACTCCTTTTATATGTCAAACCTAAGGACTTCAACACTAACTATTGGATTGGTCTCCTGGTAGATCCACCGATTTTGTGCTTGATATCATTGGGAATAGTACCTAACCTTCCAACCTTATAACTCCATAAAGTAAGATGCATGGTCGGTCTTTTGGTACAGTTCTCCTGTTCCCTAAAATCCAATTGAAAATTACAATTAAGGGTACTTATGCTATAAATATCAAAGCGTTAGTACCTCGAACATTTTTTGATTTTTCAGAAACGCGTCCCACTAAAATGTGCTTCGTATTCGAAATTGTTTAGCAGTTGGGCGAGTATAAGAGTTCTATGATTCACGGTTATTATTATACACATATATTAATAACAATTTCTCCCCTTATCAAAATTAAAACACTTTGACATTTTGGATATCAATTGATTTAAATATTTTAAAATTGGTATAAAAGTATGGCCTTAATTCTGCAAGACGTGTAAAGAAACATATAACTACTCCTCCCACAATCGTTGAGGGAATATAAATTACACCTACCCTTAATTATCAAAAGATTATACTACTTATTAATGTACAAGGTATATTATACACAATAAGAAAAAAAATTGTAACCTTTTGATTAGTAACAACGATGTCGTCATGTTTGTTCTGTTGATCAACCTTTAGTTAATTATCTCTTATTCTTCTCCAACAAAGCTTTCTAGACTCGATAGATCCATTTCTGATCTGTAGTCTTTTCTCGATGCAGTGAATAAGTCTATGCTTCATTTTCTTGTTATCCTCTGACCACTTCCAGTCTACATGCCCATATTGTACTCGAACAGATGAAATTCTTTACCCATGTGGTCCAGTTTTATCCATCAGCACTTGACAACGAAGGCATCTCTAAACATGTGTAGCTCATTCAGCATCATCACTTTCTTTGAACAGAGTTCTGCTCTGTAGACAACGCTCTTGGCTTAGGACAATCCGTAATAATCTTCTTTGAAGTAATAGTCGCTTGCATCCCAATTTGACGTTTCAAGGTTGATCTTTGTTTGATAACTTTCTATCCCGAGCTGCAAGTCTCCCACACGATTCCTGATTACCAGGTTTCTTATCCACATGTTGACTGCCGTGTGAAGACTAGTCTTGTCTGTCTTGGCATATTGCTGAGCTTTTCTGAATATGAGTAGGAACAGATCTTCAAAATCATTGTATGAAGATTTTTGACAATCCTTTTCCGAGGTCAATGTAATCTTTGTAAACAGACGGTGAAAGGAATTAATCTCTCTTAGATAGTTGTATTCGTATTTTTCAAACACCTTGACACTGATCACACTGAGAATTTCCATATGCGATCTGACTGCTTCACGATCAAAGGGCTCACTGTGTTTGTTGATATAGAATTCCTTTCTCCTAAACCACCAGTGAGTGATGCCATAGACCGCACTGATGTCATATTCGCGTTCACTCTCAACCACAAAAAGATAGGAACAATTCTACAAGGCCAAAGTCTAGGTAACGAGCGTCTTTGAGCTTGGATTATTGTAAGGAAATTTTTCCGCTCTTTGTCACCGATCAAAAGATAATCCAGATCCTTATTGAAGAAGATGTGGTTGAATTATCTACTCTAACCTTGTGGTCCTCCTAAGGGCAGTGGTTCATATATATTTTGCAGAATTTGATGACCCTCAGGATTACTCAAATCAACCTTATTTGTCAGCAGCTTATGGCATTCATCCATCTGATATTGAAGAAAGACGTTGTTCTTATGAAAGGCTTTAACAAGGTTGAAAGCTGGACCTTCTAAATCAGCTTTTGCATAGCTCTTCTTTCCTGTTCATTGCAGAACCATTTGAAGAAATTACCCCAATATCATACGTCTTCCTTTGAAGCCTGTTCTCCGCAGGAACTTGATACGTTGTGGCGTATGTATTTACCCAGTTAATCTCTGGTTCTGGGAAATCATTCGGGGGAATGGTCTATTCTGGTTCAGGTGTGGCTGGTCTTTCGCTTTCAGGAATCGGCTTAAACCACGTAGTGGTCGACACCTTGGGAATGTGAGCGTTGTCAGTGTCCTCCATATCTGAGTCATTCCCTTCATCCTGCATTGGAATGTCATCTGAAGATTGTTCAGAATGTTCTGATTCGGGATCAGATCTGTGCATCGAAGAGTCAACACCAGCATCTCTTGTGTCAGTGATCTGCCATCCAGTTGAGGTGAGAGCTGGATGTTGTTTGGAAGCAGATGCATCAACCTTCCCTTGGTTTGTCTTTGCAACTTTGGTCATCATCTTCGGAGGAGGTCTTTTGAGCTGAACCCAGAAGCGAGCATAAATCAGATCATCTTCTCTTTGTTTGACCTACCCTGGTTTGATCCAGCTAAAGGGCCTTCATCATCATCATCGTCTTCATCATCATCACTATCATGCTTTCTCTTGTGGTCTTTAACCTTGTCTGCAACTTCCTTATCCATGGCATCTTCATCTGCTATTAAAGCTTCCATAAGAGCATGGTATAGATGGTAGTTGGCAGGATTTCTGTTTGCAGTCTTGTTCTTATTCATGTGTTTGAAGAGAGCACTCTTTAGATCAAATTCTTTAAGAGCCACTTTGTCTGTTGACCTGATGGAGTAAGTTGAATCTTGTTTCTCCTCACCTTGTTCCCTTTTGATTCTGATAATCTCCTTTGGACTCTTTTCAGATTCTTGATTCTTGATGGACTATGGGCCAGGCAGCGCAGAGTATTTCTCGATTAAATCTGCAGTGTGTCGTTCAAGAATCTTAAGGAGAGCATCATCAAGTTTTGTTCCTAGATGTTTATCAACAACCGTAGGAACTTGGGATTTGATTGAAGCCAAAACATCGGCAGATTGATCAGTCTTCTTGACTTCAGACATCTCTTGCTCCAATCTTGCCACTCTTAGCTGAAGGGCGATGAATGGAGTGATTTCAGGGAGAGATGTGGTGATTGTTGTAGCTTCCGTGTTGATTGGTGGAGGAGAGACCAGTGACGACGGCTTAATAGATGAGACATCTGTGAAGGGAGCAATTACTGGAGGAGTTGACGTTACTGTCTGATGACTTGGATCAGGTATGGTGGAATCAGACTCCTCTATAACTTTAGATTTCTCCTGATCATCTTCGGTTGGTTTGTCATAAAGAAATTGATCCCCAAAGTTATAAGTGTCATCGAGATTTTTCATGGAAGACATAGAACCAGAATGACTTTCTGGATTTTCTTCGATGACACGTTCGTCTGTTATGAGCTTCAGGTTTTCATGAACCTTTGGGTAGGCTGTCGCGAGGAATTCATCATCCATGTGCTCAGGGTTTGGTCCAGCAAGAGACACATGTAATTTTCCAGAGTTTGATCCAGTCTGGTCTTCTTGCATGGGCTCAGGGTCTGGTCCAGACACAATTCTTGCATGAGTAGCATGAACTTCTCTTGCAACAGCTTCTTCTTTAGCTTCAGTTAAGCTGATCAATTTACCTAATTCCAAAGCTAAGTTTGTTTTAGGGACGATGTTGTCATGCAGGAGTGATCTCTAAGGCCTTCCGAAAAAGATCAGCACTCAGAGTAAACCATTTTTCATCAAGTTTGAAAGCTATAAACCCCAGTCTTTGCATCATGAGTCAGAGTATTCCAGAACAGCTGAATGTAGATAGAAGGGAATTTGCTGATGCAGTGAATGCCCTAACGAAGTTTGTGTTCTTGAAATATCAACTGAAATGTGGAAGATAGGATTCTTCTGCAACTTCTGTAGATCTTAGAGAAGGTTTCCCTTTCCAATCTGTAACTGTTCTGAGCAATGAAGGATCTGTTCATCTCATCTTGTAGGTTCAGGTGCAGGAATATTCTCTTCTGCCATCGTATCTGTTAAAGAATATCAACAAAGATAGACAAACATAGCATATAATCAACGTTAGATAAAGATGTTCGCCTTGAGTTTGACATGCCCTTGATATTCAGATTAGCACGAAGATATTCCACATTAGAGTCACTGGACATTGGGTTAAGTCAACATTGGTCAACCTTGGTCGATGGTCTAGAGATTATCTGATAGGCTCAATGACAAGTTAACTAAGCCTGTATGAGAGTCAACAAGACAAATGGTCCTTTGGAATAGGCCTAAGAGGTTTATTGGGCTTATTGGGCCAAGACATGGACAATTAGCCTAAGACGCTGCCCAACAGATCACCAAACCGCCATGCAGTAGGTTAACATTCCGCCATCAAGAATATGCAAAACCAAGCCAAAATGACAAAACTGAGCATGGAATGGAAAAGACTGTGCAAAATCAAGGCCAAAGTCCAAAAATGTCAAAGTCAGAGTCAATACTGAAGAATCAGCAGTCAAACCGGAGCCGGAACTGAAGAATACTATTGAATGCAATCTTAACCCATCTGATGGGCCGGGAAAGCCCAATAGTATATCTATGAAGACTGTGAAGACCAAATGGGCCCTCAATCAATTACAACAGCCCATTTGTGTGCAATTGACAAAGACTGTGAAGACTTTGAAGGCCCAATCCTAGCCCAGTTACAGCCAATCTCAGCCATTGTACACACAAAACCCACTTCATAACCTTATTGGGCTTGAAAAAGCCCAATAACCAAACCTGTACCTTATTGGGCCCAAACCCAAACCCAGTGGGCCCAATACAAGCCCAAGCCCAACAAAAGCCCAAAATCCTTTTTTATAAAACTTTAGGGGCTAAAATTGCCAATTTTAAAAGTTGTTTTATAAAAGAAAAATGGTGAAATAAAGAGAGGGACTAAAACTGCCAAATGGCAATTCTTTTATTATGTTTAAACACAAGGGCTGGTTTTGCAATTTACTATAACCCTTTTAGTTATAAAACGCAGGGACCATTATTGCAATTTCCCTAACCTCTTTTTAACTCTTTTGTTATAAAACAGAGGGACCAAATGTGTTATTTTCCAAACTCGTTTATAACTAAAAAAGGGCTTAAAAATGAAATGAAAAGAGAATGAAAAGTGAGGGGTTGTTCTTGCCTCTTCCCCATACTTCTCTTTTAAACAAACGAACCATAACTGTACTCACCCCCCTTGGCGCCAAAACCTTATACTCCCTTTCCCACGGTTTCACTCCCAAACCACCTCCCTAGTACACTCACAGCTAACCCCCTACCCGTTCCCAC
>BQNB010213919.1:0-10029 GCA_026074375.1 Tanacetum coccineum
TATATAAGGGTCTGATTAACCATCATGGGTCACCCCGATACCATGCCAAACCTTAATCACTTCATTAACACCTTTCACTAGTTACTTACAATTTATTCAGAATTATAGAATTTTAGTTTATCTTTACGTACTTAAAAACCTTACTTGATGACCTCCATAAATTATACCAAAAATCACCTAAGTTCATTTATGAGTTTATTAACTACCTTGTGATTCCCAAGTGCTCACTACATGTGCCACTACTCCAAATAAAATCCAACTTCAAAACTGTCTCAATTCGGATATGATTGCACACTAAAATGTATGGACCTAATTACCTTGCTTAGACAACTAATTAGAGGCTAAATTTTAGTGTGAGGTTAATAGAAATATAGAAATTGACTTTTGTGTTTTGGCTAAGCTTAATTCGAATTTTATGTAGGGGTTTTACTCCCCGAAATCAGACCAAAATCTGACCCGTATTTACTGTTTTAACAACTTTTCTTGCAAAAATTATTTGACTAACTTCCCAACCTCAAAACCTTTCGTGGCTGGACTTTTTGAAAACTAGACTCTCTGAGCTTATTCATAGGTTCAAGAAACATATCAATACTTGTTTTTATCATCAAGATATTATTCGTTGAACACGACCTAAAAATCTGCCATAACCTAAATCATGATCTAACGCATTTTATACCTAACCGATTGCACCATTATGATCCTAATTAAACCAAAAACACACTAGCATGATCATATCCTCATTAATTAAAAAAGTGTTAAACTTTAATGATCCATCATAATTAGGGTTACATGAATAATAAAATCTAGCTATGATGAACATACTTACCTTGGATGCTAGCACCTAACAACTATTCTTGGGGGTTCTTGGATCCACCATTAAAATTGACACCAAGGGTTTATGGGGAGGGATAATTTCAGATGTATAAGGGTTGAGGGGGAAGAAATAAGTGTTTTCTTGACGTAGGGGTTATCCTAAGACTCCTAATCCTAATCAACTTAGACTTGTTTTAGGATAATGCCCTTTATTTTCTTTTTTCCTTCTTTCTTTTATTTTTGGCCGATCCCTACATAAATATACATACATTTATTTTATTAATTACATTATTACTTACATTATCTTAAGTTTTATAAAAACCTAAGCTAATTTAAGTAAACATTTTTACATAAACGCTACTTACTATATTTTCTAAAGATAACTTTTATTTCAAAATTTAACTTTCTATTTTTAGAAAGTTTACCACAAACATCCATATTTCACTCACTTAACTCTCTTCCAATATGACACATTTTCCACAAATGATTAATCCACAATAATCCAAATATTTGACATAGCATTACATACAATACGCCAATCATTTCCATTATCACCGCATGTGAACAAATGGAATACCAATCACTTCCCATAACATGATCAAAATGAGATGCGCATACAACTCAAAATGATCTTAAGCACATACTAAAACCACTTAGCACACATAATAATCACATAACACACCACTTAATCCCATAAAATGAACACATAGCCATATCTAAAGGTAAAGCTAACCTGTCCAAATCACGGATGTCACAGATTCCCAGTTCAATCGGTTGAACCAGTCGAATCAACTTAAGTTTTTAAACATTGAGTATAACAAATTGTCCAATAATGCAAAAAGAAGGTAAAGTAAGAAAAACATATGGTGGTAGTATCTGAAGTTGTCCATTTTGATTTGTTGTTGAACGCAAAAGCTTGTGGATGAATTTGTCGATAACTTGAGAATGATTCTTTTAGCAAAATTTGACAACCAAAGTAACATCAACCTTCATATTCTTGTATAACACCTACAGTTCTAACAACAATATCAACATTTCAAAGCGGAGGTTAAGGGTTCGAATACAACGGGGAGAAATTAATCACTTTGTGCCACCGAGGTTCATCTGCGTCGACTTCGGACAATCCAAAAAAATAGTCACCCTGAGCTTACAATATCGAGTAAAAAACCAAGTAAAAACATACTATAGTTCATTAATTTTTTTTATCAACATTAAAGATATATAGCAACCTAAAATGGGTATTATGTGAAACACGATATTTTGTTAGACATTCGTAATAAGCGAAGGAATATGAGAACACAACATATCATATATTAACGAGAAGAGGTGATCTAGCGATAAGAATATCAGCTTTTCAAAGTGGAGGTCAATGATTCATATCTAATGGGAAGGAAATGAATCCCTTTGTGGTCATTGAGATTCATATGCGCTGACTTCGAGCTATCCAAAAAAGTAATCATTCTGAGATTAGTCAGCTCGGTATGTCGAGTTGAAAATCAACTTACCCAAAAAAACCATATGAGATAATAAAAGTTATATGAATAGATTCGGTTTTTAAATGAATTTTCAATGGTATAATTTTTATCAAGTATTATATAACACAAATAAAAATATTTATGGTCAAAGTTAGATAAAAAAGACTAAAAAAGTCCAAGTGGATACTTATTATGGGACGGAGGGAGTATAATTTTTGGATATTGGGTATAATTGTGGGTATTTGGTTGAGTATAGATAGGTATTGATACTTCCGGGTATGCCTAAATGTATTTTATTGCAAAACGTAAACGTTTTACGTAACCAATAAAAATAAAATATAAAAAGTTGATTATTACTTTCGTAAAAATAATATAATGCTTGCTTAATGTAAACTTTAATTTATTTGGTGCCCGTTTACGTTGAACGTTGATTTTTAGTTTACGCGATTTAACTTAACGATAAAAATAAAAAGTAAACGCGTAAAAGTCTAAAAATAAATAATTGAATAATTGAAGTCGTAAAATAACCTGAAATAGCGGGATGTTACAGTCTCCTCCCGTTAAAAGAGCTTTGTCCTCAAAGCTTTAAGACGTGACATTGGACGAAAATGCGCGATTGGTGAAGAGTTGTGGATACTTCTTCTTAAATTGATCTTCACGTTCCTATGTGAACTCAGGACCTCTCCTAGAGTTCCATCGAACCTTGATGATGGGAATGCGGCTTTGCTTCAACCGCTTGACTTCATGAAGCTTTTTCATTGTGAACTCAGGACCTCTCCTAGAGTTCCATCTTAAATTGATCTTCACGTTCCCATGTGAACTCAGGACCTCTCCTAGAGTGCTTATTTGAATTTCAAAATGCTTTTTCATTGTTGCTTATTGTAGCTTTTTGGCCATTCTTCTTAGGTAAGCAACATCTCCTACTTGGGCTAATACCTTGAAAGGCCCAATATACCTCGGGTTCAACTTTCCCCATTTGCCAAAACAGATAACCACTTTCCAAGGTGATACCTTTAACATGTTTCTCGGTCGTCAACTTGAAATTTCAAAGGCTTACGCCTCACATCAGCGTAACTCTTCTGGCAATCACGGGCGGCTCGAATTATTTGTTTGATTTGAATAATCTTCTCGGTTGTCTCGTGAATAAGTTCTGGACCGGTGAGCTAAGCGTCTCTGACCTCGGCCCAACACATAGGTGATCGACACTTCTGACCATAAAGTGCCTCAAATGGGGGCAGCTTTAATGCTAGTATGATAACTGTTGTTGTATGAAAACTCAATCAGCAGCAAGTGTCTTTCCCAACCATTCCCAAAGTCTATCACGCAAGCACGTAACATATCTTCTAATGTCTGAATGGTCCTTTCGCTTTGTCCATCAGTCTGCGGATGGTATGCTGTACTCATATCAAAACGAGTACACAAAGCCTTTTGATATGCTCTCCAGAAGTTTAACGTAAACCTGTTGTCTCGGTCACAAATGATTGAGACTAGTATTCCATGTCTTGTGACTACTTCTTTCAGGTATAGTTTTGCCAATTTGTCCATAGGGTTATTTTCTCTTACTAGTAAGAAGTGTGCAGACTTGGTAAGTCGATCCACAATTACCCAAATGGTATCATGACCACTTGACGTCCTTGGGAGCTTGGTGACAAAATCCATAGTGATATTGTCCCACTTCCATTGAGGAATTTCAGGTTGCACCAACAACCCAGATGGTTTTTGGTGTTCAGCTTTGACCCTTAAACACCTCAAACATTTACTAACATAGGTGGCGATGTCGGCTTTCATATTGGGCCACCAGTATAATAGCTTCATGTCTTGGTACATTTTATCAGAACCTGAATGAACAGAATATTTCGACTTGTGGGACTCGTGCATTATCAAAGCCCTTAGGTCACCGTAACACGACAACCAATTTCTATTATTCAAGCACAGTGTTCCGTCTGCACATGGTTCCAATCTTTCTTGTTTAGGGCTATATGGGTTCCTTTCTTTGAGCATACCTCCCTCATCTTCAGCCATAAGGTTTTCTGGTTTTCTTGCCTCAGTTTGAGCTTCCAGTATTTGCTTGGGAAGATCCAAACTAATAGTCATAACTAAGGTTCGAACCCGTAATGGCTTAATTCGTTCTTTCCTGCTCAAAGCGTCTGCCACTACATTAGCTTTCCCTGAGTGATAACGAATCTCACAATCGTAATCACTGAGCAACTCTAACCAACGACGTTACCTCATGTTTAATTCCTTCTGATCAAGGATATGTTGCAAACTTTTATGATCAGTGATCACGGTATATTTTGTCCCATACAAATAGTGTCTCCAAATCTTCATAGCGAACACTATTGCTCTTAACTCCAGATCATAAGTCGTGTAATTTCTCTCATGAATCTTTAATTGATGCGACGCATAAGAGATCACCTTCTCGTTCTGCATCAACACAGCACCTAATCCTTTATACGAAGCATCGCAATAAACGACAAAGTTCTCAGCTCCTTCGGGTAAAGCTAAGTTAGGCGCACTACATAATTTATCCTTCAATGTTTGAAAAGATGCTTCTTGCTTGTCACCCCGTTCAAAGGCGACCTTCTTTTGAGTAAGCTTGGTCATCGGTTTAGCAACTTTCAAAAATCCTTCAATGAACCTTCGATAGTAACCGGCAAGACCTAAAAATTAACGTATCTCCGTTGGTGTCTTAGGAGATGCCCAATCTTTAATGGACTAGATCTTGGCGGGATCCACGTGAATGCCCTTATTGTCAATCACTTGACCAAGGAACTGTACTTTTGGAATCTAAAATTCACACTTAGAAAATTTTGCATACAACTCCTCTTTCTTAAGCAACTCCAAGATTAACTTGAGATGCTCTTGCTTGCTCTTCGAATATATCAGAATATCGTCAATAAAGACAATCATGAATTTGTCCAGATATGGTTTACACACCCGATTCATGAGGTCCATAAATATAGCCGATGCGTTTGTCAAACCAAATGGCATAACTTGGAATTCATAATGTCTATATCGAGTTCTGAATGCGGTCTTCGGGATGTCTTCTTCTCGAACTCTTAGTTGATTATAACCTGAGCTCATGTTGATCTTCGAGTAGACACTCGACCCTTGAAGTTGATCAAACAAATCATCAATTCTTATAAGCGGATAGCGGTTCTTTACCGTTAGCTTATTCAATTCCTGGTAATCTATGCACATCCAAAATGATCCATCCTTCTTCTTGACAAACAAGATCGGAGCTCCCTAAGGTGAGGAATTGGGTCTTATAAAGCTATTGTCGGAAAGTTCCTGCAGTTGATCCGACAACTCTTTCATCTCGGATGGAGCTAATCGATAAGGCGTCTGTGCTACAGGTGCAGCACCAGGTACTAAATCGATTTGAAATTCCACTTGTCGGGTTAGTGGAATACCCGGCAAGTCCTCGGGAAATACTTCAGGAAAGTCTTGGACTATTGGTACGTCTTTAAGTCGCTTCTCCTCCGACTTGTCTTCAGTCTTCTTCGTGGTAACATGTGCTAAAAATATAGGACATCCCTTCAGCAAATACTTCTGTGTTTTGGTGCACGAGATGATGTTTAATCGAGACCTGTGCTCCTTGCTGCTTTCGTCCCCACGAACAATTAAGATTTCATTTACAAAGGGAATACGAATGATTTTCTCGTCACAAATGATTACAACATGATATTTTGACAACTGGTCATGCCAATTATGACGTCAAAACTACCCAGCTCTACGGGCATTAAGTCGATGTTGAATGGATGATTCAGAAAATTTAAAGTGCAACCCCGTATAAATGTATTAACCAAAATTATTCTACCGTCAGCTAAATCGACATCAATCAAAGAACTAAATGTAGCAGACACGAAACTCCTATCGGCACCAGTATCAAATAAAATCAAAGCATAACGGTTATTTAGGAGGAACATACCCGTGACAATGTTGGAGTTCGGGTTTGTCCCTGCAGTGCCCACACCATAAGCTCTTGCCACAGCATTACCATTCCCAGCTTGATTTCCCTGATTATTGTTCTTTAGTTTAGGGCAATTATTCTTGAAATGGCCTTGAGATCCACACTCAAAGCAAGTGAGAACTATTTGATTTGTCCCTTGGGCTCTTTGGTTGTTGTTGGCAGCAGCAGGATGGCTTCTGCAGTCCCGGGCCGAATGGCCAGTCCTCTTGCAGTTGGTGCATTTGGGAGCACACTGCCCGTCATGGTGATAGTTGCACTTAGGGCACAGAGGTTTAGATCCTTCGTAAGGTTTCTTATCACCAGGCCCAACAGTGTAAGCCCGTGCCACATTATGCCTTTTGAAAGGCTGCTATTTGTTTTTGGTTGTTCCTGGAAGTGTCCTCAAATTTCCTCTTGTTGTCAGCCTGACATTCAGCCAAAGTACGAATCTTTTGATCCATCAGTTCAGTGGCAAACTCAATAGCATCCTGCATGGTCTTTGGCTTAGATGCCATCACACTTCCATGAATCATGTCGGCAATATCTGACTCCTCAGGAAACATCTTATCACACATCAATGCCAGTTCCTGAAAACGTTGGTTATAGCCAACCACATCGGTACCCTTAACCTTCAGATTTCAAATCTTAATTTCAAGCTTTTTAATCTCGCCCCTTGGGCAGTACTTGTCAGTCATCATCTTTTTTAATGTTTTCCACGGCAGTGCATATGCAACATCATGAGTGACAGTCTTAACGTAGGAGTTCCACCATGTCAAGGCAATTCCCTGTAGAGTACAAGTTGCAAACTTGATTTGACATGCGACTGTGCAGTTGCTAATATGGAATACAGATTCCATTTTTTTGAACCACTGAGTAAGACCAACAACTTCTTCAGTACCCTTGAAATTCAGGGGTTGACATTTGAGGAAGTTACTGTAGTTGCACTCGCGAGCAGCTCGCTTTGTTCTTCTGCTAACAGTTCCAGAATTATGGTTGTCATCGCCATTTTCGCTGGTTCTGTTCGTTTCAATTTCTGCTAATGCATCAGAAACTCCTCAGGCAATCAGTGCCTTAAGATGGGCATCGGTCAAAGCTGTGGTGGTGGTGGTTGTTGCGGCTGGTGATGTCCTTGTGGATCTTTTCTTTGGTGCCATTTTCTTCAAAATCATAAGAAATATAATACACGTTAGATTTCAAACAATCATAAACGCGACATGACATATCCATAATAAATAAAATGATATCACAACACACAGTAAAATATACAACTGAAGTGAAATCAACAATGATGTAAATAAATCGACATTCATTTATAATAAATTCTATAATATACATGATAAGATAGATCTTGGTTACAAATGACCAGTACATGAGATACAAAATGAAAAATACAAACCTAAGTCAATGCTAGCTGGGGGTCACCCATAATACTTAGCATGCCATACAAGATAGCTAGATGATAAACAAAAGATCCATACAGCCTACTAGCTGGGAGTAATCCCATAATACTTAGCAGGCTATACAGGATAGCTACAAATGGTACCACACTAACTACTACTACCAGTGTTCTCCAAAGTATCAACGCGTGCTCCATCCTCTAGTGCCTGGATATGCATGATGGCTCTAGTCGCGTGATCATCGGCGTCCTGACGCTACCACTCGTAGCGATACGTCTGAGTCTCTAAAACTGCAATATGTGCCTCTAATGCCCTGTTGTGAGCCTCAGACCTAGCCAAGGCCTGACGGGTCTCACTACTCTTTTGCTCGTAAGCAAGCATCTCTCTCCTCAATATCTTAATCTCATCTCTCACAGCAACATGATCCTCTTGGGCCTCCCGATGTCGTGAATAGAACTCTAAACTCTTTCTCCTACGAACATCTACCTGATAACTGACCCTCAAGTTGACCACCTCTATGGCAGCCATAGTCCTCCTCTTAGTATCTCAGATACTGGCATCTACAATGTCCAGAAAACTGTAATCGACCCTACGGGCCACAGTAGATCCCGGCTGTCTAGTAGCAGCAGCAGCAGCAGAACTCTCCCTAACCTTAAACCTAGGTGTGGGAGCAGTAAGTAGTAGCCTCTTTCAAAGCGACATGTTAGCCTCGGGAATTTCAGCTCTGCGGATAGTGGATAGTGCGGGTAATGGTATAGGTAATAATGGTGGTGTCCTTGCTGGAAGTAGTGAATGATGGGTGGATGGCGCTGTAGCTCTCATCTGAGCCATAGCTGCTCTGGTATGTGGGGGTCGGATATGTGAGGGTAGAAAGGATGGTGGTAATGGTATATGTGATGGTGTGGCTCTCATCATGGCCGCTCTACAACTTAGCGGTGCCTGAGCATAGGTAGGACTGGTGAGTGGTGATGATAATGGAGTGTGTGGAGATGGTGGTGGAGTAGGTAAGGCAAGAAGTCTAGCAACCTCTTCCTCGGAAGGAAACGGTATGGGTGTTTGGGTTCGGACAGACATCCTAGGAGTAGTACGGTGTGCAGGTGGTAGTAGTGGTGTAGCCGCAGACTCATCGGTCTCAAACGGCTCTGTCTCCTCAGCGGAGGGGACATGATCAACATCTAGAGAAGCAACATCAGTAAAGTCGGCAGGAGCTAGGTGCTCCTCCTCCTCAACATCATCATCCTCATCATCAGATTACTCATCATCATCATCGTCTCCTCCGTCGGCAGGATAGTCGACAGGATCCTCCTTAGGATCCTCCTCTTCCTCCTCTGGATCGGAGTCTACAATGTAGCCCGGTTATAGGGCTACAGGTGAGGCATCACCAGGTAGAGGCTGATCCTCAGCTGGAATATCATCGTCCGATGGAGCAAGGTACTTCGGGTAATCTGGCTTAGGAACGCACACTTGTACATGATCCTCCAGCTTCATAGGGTCAGGTACATACTCTGGAGAAGGTGGTGCCTGCTCCAATGCCTGTCAGGCAGCCTCGTCGTAAGGATCCTCAGTCGGGATACTCCATGATCGTGCCTCAGAGGAAATGGAAGTATAGGTAACTGTAGACGATGCGCCGTCTGATGACATGACTAATCTGTAACAATAATATAAACATACATAAGTATATTTTATAAGACCAGTAGTAATATACATAATATTATATAAACACGTGTATTAATCATGTAAGCATCTAGTTTAACCAAGTAATGCAACAAAATAGTGTATGTATGTCTCGTGTAAAACCTTTGTATGATGTAATGTTTGAAAACGGTTATAGTCCAAGTAAAAACATTTGACCTGGTTCTCTATAACCTTGGCTCTAGTTGATACCACTTGTAACACCCCGCCTTACTCAGACCACAATATTGTCTGCTTTGCCCGCAGGCTCACGGCTTTGCTTTGTGGCCCTCATGTGAAGACTTCCCGGCAGGTCACCCATACCAGTACTACTTTCACATGAGCACACTTAACTGCCAGTTCCTTGGAACCCTAGTCGCAGTAGACCACAAAACGCGTTGTGTCATTGTAAGGCGAATGTTATCTTATGAACCCAGCATCACTCCAGGCCACAGCCAATGTGGGGTTTGCCTAAGGTGTCACATGAAAGTTACAATTGGAATTATCATGATGAATGATTTGTTGAATTATAAAGTGAAAATGATTTGTAGGATCTTAAGCAGGTGAAGTGATTGTTGTTGTGTATTGAAATCAATTAATGTTCACGGGATTTTACAAATCTTTGATTAAAATCGAGAAAAAAATCGTATCTTTCACGGGATTTTACAAAATCAAGAAGAAACCGTAAAAGGAAAAAAAATCTAGAACAAGAACAAGAATA
>BQNB010213920.1:0-10029 GCA_026074375.1 Tanacetum coccineum
CGTCAAACCCTAGTCGTCATCCTTTAACCCTCATAAAAAAACATCATATCCATATCTTGTTCGATCCCAAACCTTTCTTCTCAGTTGCAAAGACGAATGATGGTGACGTGTCAAAGCAAATTAAACAAACAGTGAGATTCATGAGATTCATTTGTCAAGAAGCGGATAAAAAAAGCCAACGAGATCTTTGTTTCTGCCCAAGAAGAATTTGACATTGAGAATTATTTTTTTATTTTTTTTAGTTATCAAGTTTACTTTTTATTTTTCATTAAAAAAATGATTTGTGTTATTTGTGCTAAGGTCATAAATCCACACAACCGCGCGTGATTTGTGTTGGTGATTTGTGCTAAGGTCACAAATCCACACTTTATTGTTTGTTTGTTTTAATGTTTTATTTTGTTTTCTGCTCTAGTCCGAGCTTTCGCGATTTCGCCGCTTAGACTGCGGGGGAGTATTAGATGGATTAGGCCCAAGCCCGGTTTGTGGGTTGGGTCCATTAGGATTTCATTGATGTAATCTTTTATAAATATTGTTCAATAATAAAGTTATACATGCGGGGTTTTATCATTGTCTAACATGTTGAACAATGTAACACCATAGGTATAACTTTATTATTGAACACTATTTATAAGAGATTACATCAATGAAACTCTAATGGACCCAACCCACAAACCGGGCTTGGGCCTAATCCATCTAATACTCCCCAGCAGTCCGAGCGGCAAAATCGCGAAAGCTCGGACTCGAGCAGAAAACAAAATAAAACATTAAAACAAAAAAACAATAAAGTGTGAATTTGTGACCTTAACATAAATCACTAACTCACAATTGTGTGGATTTGTGACCTTAGCACAAATCACCAACATAAATCACGCGTGGTTGTGTGGATTTATGACCTTAGCACAAATAACACAAATCATTTTTTTAATGAAAAATAAAAAGTAAACTTGATAACAAAAAAAAAAATTCTTAATGTAAAATTCTTCGTGGGCAGAAACAAAGATCTCGTTGGCTTTTTTTATCTGCTTCTTGACAAATGAATCTCATGAATCTCACTGTTTGTTTAATTTGCTTTGACACATCACCGTCATTCATCTTTGCAACTGAGAAGAAAGGTTTGGGATCGAACAAGATATGGATATGGTGTTTTTTATGAGGGTTAAAGGATGACGACTAGGGTTTGACGGGTGGTTTTATAGAGGCGGCTCAACATAGCCACCTAGGTCTGGGGATCAGACCTGCTCTGATACCATGTTAGACAATAAAAACCCGTAGATATAACTTTATTATTGAACACTATTTAAACAATATAAAACCCCATAGGTATAACTTTGGTATGTGTTTAATTACACATACCCTTTGCCTATAAAAACGGACTTAAAAGACCAAAAACATACCAAAAATACATTGTATTTGTGTGTTTTGCATTTATATTATGCATGAAGCGGATATCAACAAAAAGGACAAAAATGAAGCCAAAATGGACAAAAACGAGCACGAAATGGAAACAGCCAAAAAGTCAAAGTCAAAGTCAAAGTAAACCCAAAAAGTCAACAAGTCAAAGTCGAAGCCGAAACCGAAGAAACACTTAATGGGCCCACCCGCACCCATCTAATGGGTCGGGTCAGCCCATTAGTGCATTTTATAAAGACTAAATGGTTATAAAACCATTTTGGGCCCAACAACAATCCAGCCCAATGTTTAAACAACACTTAACGAGCCTATTGATGAGGCTGTTAAGTCTTTAACACCACAAATCCCACAAGGACCTCCCATGTCAAACATGTATACAACATGAGGGGCTATACTTGCCAACTTCCCCAAACTCTCATCCCCAGACAAACCCAGTCAAACCCTACACCCATTTCCCGCCTAAAACCCAATTACTATTCACTCTTCCCCTCCATAGCACCCTGCTACCCAACAAAAACATCACTCTCACCCTCTTCCCCAAACGAACCCCACATCCCATAAGCTTCTAAAAACACCTTGGCAATCCTCTATCCTTTGATTGGCTGATGAAAATGAAGGGCTGTGATGATTCTACTTGATGAACAAGAAAGATGGATGGCTATGATGAGGTTTTGAAGTCTCTCACATAACTCACACAAGAAACACACTTCAAAGGCTTGAACTTCTCTATTCAGCTATATATAGGCGTATTTTTCATTGTAAAAGCATCTAGTGTAATTTAATTTTAGGAGTAGATTAGTTTAACTTATTTCCAGCTTATTTTATCCCTATTGTATTTCAATTTAGCTTATTGTACTGGAACTTTTCATTAATAAAAGTAATTTTCATTTTAAATCAAACGTGCTCTTTAAATTCAGCTTTTTCTTATTGAATGTACTCAAATTTCGTAATAAGCTAATATGTTTACTTAAGCTCTCTTTAAGCTCAAATAAGTTTTCAAAAGCTCATTTGAGTTTGATGGTTCAGTTACAAAGTCATTGGAATCAAAATTTGGTATTTTAGTTTATGGATGATAAGCAAATAATGGAAGTGCTTATGGGTGTTTACAGCTTATTTTATAAGTTGAGCTTGTAGATTAAGCTTGAAAAAGCAATATTACATCCCTGTTTTGAGCAATGGCTTGGTATGTTCCTTTTTCCATTTTTAGCTTATTTACTATTTATTTACTTATCTGGCTATTAGAAGTTCTTGCTTAAATCAGTTTTTATAAGTTTAAAAATGCAAATTAGCTTCTTAAAGGAGTGTTTGGGTCAAGGTTCAAAATGGGTCAAATGGTGTAAAAACTGTTCTTGGTCATCAAGCCAGTTTCCATAAGCTCTTATTAAGACTTAATGCAAGTTTTCATAAGCTCAGGGTAGTCATTGTTAAGTTTTGAATGTTGATTTATCATAAATCCAAGTTTGCTGTTCTAAAATTGGTTTAAACTGCTATTTGGTTTAATTACTTAGAAGTCCATTTGACATGAGGATTTTGTGTTCAAACTGAGTTTCTAATGCAGGAATATGAATATGTTTTAAGTTTTTGGTCTTTGGTTTATCCTTTTAAGTTGTTTAGATCAAAACAGTCTAGTATAGATAGTTGTGGTCTAGTTTTTAGTCCAATATTGTAGAATTATTTGTGCTTAGAGTCTAGCTTTTCTTTGTTTAATTTTGCATTAAAAAATTAGCTTATTGTAGTCTAAAAGTTCATCAACTTTTAATCACTAGCTTTTGTTTTAAAAAAAACTCACTCAGTACATACTGAGTATAAACTCAGTACATACTAAGTTTACATAAGTGTAAACTGTCACCTTTACAGCCACCTTTTTCTAGCTTATTTCCTTAAGTGTTTTGCTAAAATCTAGTTATTTGTGTTCTTTGAGTTCTAGTCTTAATGTGTTTTTAGTTTTTTTGCTTATTCCTATTGCTTATTAGTGCTTAATCTCAACTTGAGATAGTAGTAGTAGTCCTTTAAGTCTTTGTCTAAGTCAACGGTCTTTTAGCCTTTTAGTTGTCCTTTAGCTTATTGTGTCAGCTTATTTTTAGTCCTCATTTGCTTATTAAGTCTAGCATTAGTCTGTCTTTAGCTTATTCAATCTCCTAGTTGCTTATTTAGTTTATAAGCCAAACAGTTTTTGCTTAAAAGCCATTAAACTTGTTAAGCCAAAACTGTTAGCTTATAAGTAGTTTTTTCTAGCTTATTTTTCAGATTTGTCAAAAAGCTATTTTTTAAAGTTTGTTAATTTTGCTTATTTTATAAGTTTTTAAAAAGAAAAAAAAATGTTATCTAAAAAAGAGGGGTCACAGCACCTGTGACATCCCCCTTTACAAGCCAAGTAATTTAACACAACACCACACTACCACTAGCACCACTAGGGCTATCTGGTTTTAAGTTGCACAATTAAATACTTATACTCAATTTGGCAGTTTAGCTTATAACCATTTTTAGCTTATTGCGATAAGCTGTTTTCTCAAATTTATTTTTCCTAGATCAAGCACTCTTCAAAGTACTTTTCACGATTTTTTCAGATTTTTCCTAATTCGTTTAGTATTTTTAATTAATTTTTTTATTTAAACTGTTTTAATTCATATTAAATAAAATAAAAATCAAAAATATATAATTCTTTTTTTTTAATTTTCTTTTATCATTTAGGACTTAGAAAAATTAAATTTTCATTGGTAGGGTTAAAATTGCACGTTTTAGGTTTTCGAGTCGCATTTTTAATTCCCGTTTATGTTTTTAAATTTCATTTTTGCTTTCGTTTTTAGTGTAGCTTTCCTTTTAATCATTTTTCCGTAGATTTAGAAAATCCAATCAAAATCTATGTTATTCAAACATCAAATATCAAAACTCTTGACTCTCCATTGCCAAAACGCCTCGTTAGAGAAACGACCCGGGTAGATCACTTGCTCAGAAATTATTATAATACATACCCTGGAGGTTTGTTGACCTTACTCCTTCAGGTTTGACTAGGTTGACTTGCGGGGATTTTATATTTGATATTTTATTATACTATTTGATATATAATTACCCCTAAAAGGTGATTATCATTTTGGCGCCGTTGTCGGGGAGGAGTGTATACGATTGTCGTTTCGACGTTTGACAATTAGTGTTTTGAAGATCCTTCCTCGTGAAGTTATTTGTTTTATTGTGAATATATAAAAATATAAAAAATACAAAAATATTTTTGTTTCTTTTATATTTAAGATAAAGAAAAATAAAAAACATAAAAACATTGTCTTTAAATAATAAAAAACCATCATCAATATAATGCTCTTAACTTGAGCATTATCATAATAAGTTCCCAAACAAAAGATTTAAAACTTGCCTTTGTGTCACTTGTGAAGTACGGCTCACCTTTAAGAGATTAACAAGCTATAAGAGGGGTATAAAAGGGTTGTTTTGAGGAACTACGACCCGAAAGGAGAAGGTTTTTAATAGCTTCGCGCTTTCCCGCTCCTCCTTTGTTCGTTTTTCTTTTAAAGAACTACCGTGAAGCAAGTTGATTATTGGTTTAAGTTATCCGGTCTCATTGTTTTGTCCTCTAATAAAATGAATTGTTTAAAAAACTTAAAAATCCCAAAAATAATCTTCTTTTTCTTCTATACCATTTAATTCTTTTCTTAACCCTCTTATTTTTAATTCTTAATGTCGACATTTGTCCTATGCGTTGGTTGTGGAGAACCATTATATGGTCACCCGTGTCAACGGTGTACTTGCGAGCGGTGTGGTAATGATCTTCGAGATGGATATTGCTTTCTATGTAATTCAAGGAACGAAAATTCTTTCATTTATGATTCGAGTCCAAATTCTTTTGATAATCCTCCCGATTTTTCATACCCACCTCCACAACCCCAAACGTATTCTTGTGAGTTTTGTGGGAACGATGCTCATTATTGTTACGATTGTCCACCTCAAGTTCCGTTTATCTACAATCCAGAACCGTGTTACAATCAAGACTTTAATTTCCCACAAAATTTTCAAAGTTATCCACAACAATATCCTTGTTGTGAAAACTGCGGGGGTCCTCACGAAACTTTTCAATGTCAACCGTTGAACCAAAATTGTTATGATTATAATTCTCCCGGTTTTGACCAATTTCAACCCCCGCAGTATCCCGTCATTCATCAACCAATTCGAGAAAAAACTTGTGCAGAATTGCTAGCAGAGGAACGGACGGCTAACATTAATACTCAATCCACGCAGTATTCCGTCGTTCATCAACCTCCTCAAGAAACAAGTTTGGAATTTTTGCAAGATAACAGAAACCTAATTAACTCTGTGCAAACTTTCTTAGGAAAGTTTAAACGATTTTCTTTTTATGAAACGCCAAAGGTTGTATCACTAGCATGGGAGACAATTTCTGAAATTGAGCATGCTTTTGAAGACAAGCAATATCAACCGGAGGGTATTCTAGAGTTATTTCGTAAACTTCATGATGATGTGCAAAATATTCACGAGGAGTTGGCAGAGTACATAAATACTCCGAGTTGGAATCGTCCTACCATCTACTGTGATGATGATGATGATGATCTTGAATTTATGTTATCAATTATCTTTAGATCGTAACAGTCTATAGATATACCCTTTCGTAATATAATTGACCCTTTTAAGAATTACCAATCCCGTGGAACGACCTGGTCTTACCCTAAACCTATACTATAAACGAGGGTTTATACTTTACCTGTGTTTTAGATAGAAATTGGATAAAACTAGAATTATAAATGTAAAGCTTTTATAAAACATCAATGTTGCATTGTCTTAACATCATATTTCTTCTTCAACGATTTGAGGTGGCAGCTCTTTGGTAGGTATAGAAGAAGGCATAGTTGTAGCCGCAGTAGGAACAAAAGTCTATACACGCACCGTAGGTATGAAGAATGGGGACATAGAAGTTGTGGTCATGGTCGAAGGTATGATGACATGGACAAGGGATAGAGACATAGATAGAGAATACCACAAGTAGACGACATCATAGTTCGGTTCAGTAAGGTAGTGAAGAAAGGCGTGCCAAAATTAAGCAATGAATAGGAAGATTGTTTTTAATGTAAAAATGAAGTGATTAACGAAGAAAGATTGTTATTTGTTTCTAAGACTTTACGTTTGTTTAGGATGTTTGGTGCAAGCTCATATAAACTGATATAATTTGTCCACGTATGTTTAACATTGCTACAACATATGTATTGATAACATAAAACCCTACGCTCCGCAACAGAGCATGGGTTAAAAACCTTGTTGGTTTCATATTACTCAGTTTCCCCATTGTATCCTTAGACACACATTTCATATGTGGCTCATTTAATCGGAAATTGAAGATGTAAGATCGTTTGAGGCAATGGATAGTTAGTCCAGAGACTAACTTAAACCTGCTTTGTTGCTCGTTGTGTGGTTTAGAATCAGATTCGCATAGCTATTTGTTTTTCAAATGTTTGCTTTCTACGCAGGTATATATGGTGTAAGGTCAGATTGCCGGTTGGCATGGATGCTATTTGTCCAAGGGTTGCTGATATTATTTTGTATATTATCCCAAGATCAGCTCGAGTGGTGCTAGTTGCTAAGTCTTATTACATTTGGCAAGAAAGTAACTCAAGATTGTTTGAGATGAAGTTCAAGACTCATGAGCATATCTATGAGGAGATTATCACCAATGTTCGTCTAAGTCTTGTTACTTCACAGTTCAAGAGGAATACCATTCATGTTCGAAGCATGATCGCGAAGAGGAAATTACCTAGTTCTTTTGTCCTTAATGATATTACTGTTAGTACATGAGGATTTGCTTAAGGCTTTAGCTGTTCGTGTTTAGTTTATGTATTTATTTGTATAACTAGAGTTGTTGTCACGAGTTTATGATATGTCATAAACGTGTAGTCAGTGATGTGCGGTTGATTACAAACCGAAGTTTTACAACCCTCCTTGGCAGTGTACCTAACCATTGTAGTGTAGTATAGGCAAGACTCGAGGGGTTATTATTGTTCTCTAGGCTAATAGTTTGGGTAGGCTCGAATCGTATGGTCACTAAGGTCTAGAGGTTATGAGAAGAGTATTTTTGTATTTTTATATTTTATGAAAGCAGGTAAAATCTTGGGTTTTGAAGGGGGTTTTGATTAAGCTAATTAACTACTCCTAATTCTAATCTAATTTGTAAAAAAGTAAAAGGGATGAAAAACTCGTATGGTTAAACAAATGTATTCACCTAATCATGCACTACTCCCTAGTTGTTGTCTCCAATTTTATTACCCGTTAACCTCATAATCGAATGTGTAAGTATTTAAATAATTAAACACCTAACTCGGAATCCACCCAAATGGCAAGGTAGTATGAAGACTATTGCATGGGTATCCTCTAACCTAGTTGCGTTTCCCCAGACGTCTTCGCTATGCAATTAAAAAGCTAGTTTTCTAAAGCCTAACGCGCACATCATTAACAAGAAGCAATAAAAAAAAGATAAACAACTAGGTTTCATGCAGTCATAAGTAAACACAGATTATATATAGCCAAACATGTTAATTGAAAGCGAAGAACAATTAATCAAACAATACATAGAGATATCGAAAGATTAAAAGGAATAAGGAACTTCACTTAAATAGAACATGGAGTTATGAAGAGTACAATAGGGTTATAAAACCCTAAAAATCATCTAACAATGCTGCTTCAAAGTATAGGTTCGTTCCTTCAAAGTTTTCCACACAAAACAAAAAAATAGGGTTTGTATATATAGGGATTAAGTTGTGACGGCGTCGCTTGTTAATTGCGACGCCGTCAACCCATAGAATCATCTTCGTGCTTCTCAATGTAGACTTCTCAAACGTCATCACAAAAAGATCTGACACCGTCTCGTGATCACTTTCACGATGTCACAAGAATTTGTGACACCGTCTCCACGCACGGTATGCCAAATCTTGATCATCTTCGTGTAGAGTTGCAATCTTGTCTCATTTCTTCCCAAATTGAGTCCAAGTCACATATATTTCCTTCAAATGCCTTTAAAATGCTAAAATTGTAAAAATAAATGATTAATCACGATAAATGGAGATATTTTTATGATTTCAGGGGTTAAATGACCCTAAAAAAGTGTATAAAATGACACCTTATCAAATACTCCTACACTTGGGTTTTGCTTGTCCTCAAGCAAATGGGCTTTTCTACCTAGTAAATAGTAAAGTCGAGGGCATTTAACCTACTCAAGAAATATAATTTATGGCACAACCAATTAGACCTCATAATTAAAAGAACATAAATTACATACTAGCACCTCACATAAGTGTTTGGATTTGCTCATTCTCTCGGGTGTGATAATGAATTATAACAATATAGGAAACAGGAAAATAACCCTCACTACCTGTTGTAGTATATAAATTACCATAAGCTTGATAAAGGATCCAAAACCTCCATCGCTTTAGCATAAGCACCTAGGAATTACTATCAAATAGGTCTTGAAAGGGTTGTGCTGTTTAGGTGTAGGGTAAAGGAAACACGGTTGGGGATATTTGGAGAATTTTTCTGGTGGCAAGTCAATTATTCACAAGAATACATGTAAAAGGCGTTGCTAAGCCAAGACTCGACACAAACTAGGACAAAATATACAAACTCTACAGCAAACTCTTTCCTTTCTTTTCTCGACTCTTTCTTTAATATAAACAATAGCAAAATGGTGGCCCGTATGTTTTTTTCTCTTACTTTTTTTCAATTTTTTATACACTTTTGCCCAGCCATTTGCTGAAACATAAATAATATACATGACTTGGGGTTTATAATTGCACCCCTACACTTGAGTATTTAATACTAAAAACATAAACTAACTAATGACCCGAATTGAGAAGGATCAACATAACATGGAGAATATTAGACAAATTTGGGGGTAGTGACTTAAATTTTGTTCCCCATTTCTCCGTATAATAAAAACTATAATGAATCTCAATCGTTCCAAAATGGTATACACTGATAATGACTCGACTTAGCAACCATGTACTCAAGTAAATAATTAACTAGGGTTTAACAAATGTGATAACAATAATGTACTAAAAATGAGTACATACAAGGAAGGCTAAGGCGATTTAGGTGTAACATTTTGGTGGGGTGTAAACATATTTCAACTACTAAATACTCCGGAATAGTTTATTCAGGAATTTCTTAGTCTAAAGAAATCCCTTTTTGGTCATTCCGAAATACTTAATAGAAGAAAATGAAAAAGATAGGCTCAGAGGGTTGTACTAGGGGTATCTTGCATTAAAAATGAGTGCATAGCAAGGGTGTGTGGGTAGTTATATGATCGAGGAGAACATCATAACCATTACAAATACATGCTAAAAACAGGGGTTTATCCGAATGCCTCTTATCACTTAGTAAATTCTAATCACACAAATGCGATCTCACTAGCAGTCTCAGGATGAATCGTTAAAGCATGTTCTAGAATTTATAATACTACCGGTACTCCCCCTTAACCTTAGATATTAGTGATACCAAAAGTAGAGTAGGAAGAGTGAGTGAAAACTTGAGCACACACTTTTGAAAGATTTGAATTTCTTTTTGAAAAACTCTAGAAAAAATGAGCTCATGATTTACTTGTTAATATATATTCGT
>BQNB010213923.1:0-10029 GCA_026074375.1 Tanacetum coccineum
TCGGTATGAGCATTTAAGATTTGTTTGGGAAGATCTTCTCAGCTAGAGCTAACTAAGGTTCACTACATAACTTATTCTTCAATGACTGAAAAGCTGCTTCCTGCTTGTCACCTCATTCAAATGCGACTTTCTTCTGAGTAAGTTTGGTCATCGGTTTAGCAATTTTTGAAAATCCTTCAATGAATCTTCGATAGTATCCAACAAGAACTAAAAATTGACGAATCTCCGTTGGTGTTTTAGGAGACACCCAATCTTTAATAGATTCGATCTTGGCAGGATCTACGTGAATGCCTTGACAGTCAATCACGTGACCGAGAAATTGTACCTTAGGAATCCAAAATTTACATTTTGAAAACTTAGCATATAACTCCTCCTTCTTAAGCAGTTCTAGAATTGCCTTAAGATGTTCTTCATGTTCCTTCTTGTCCTTTGAATAAATAAGTATATCAACGATAAAGACAATTACAAACTAATCCAAGTATGGTTTGCACACTCGGTTTATGAGGTCCATGAATACCGCAGGTGCATTTGTCAAACCAAATGGCATCACTTAGAACTCGTAATGACCATACCGAGTCCTAAATGCCATCTTTGAAATATCTTCTTCTCGTACTCTAAGCTGATGATAACCCGACCGCAAGTCTATCTTCGAATAAACACTAGATCCTTGTAGTTGATCAAACAAATCATCAATCCTTAGGAGAGGATAACGATTCTTCATCGTTAGTTTATTCAATTCCCGATAGTCGATACACATCCAGAATGAACCGTCCTTCTTTTTGACAAACAAGATTGGAGCTCCCCAAGGTGAGGAACTGGGTCTTATAAAGCCCTTGTCGGATAGTTCTTGCAGTTGCTTTGACAATTCCTTCATTTCGGAAGGAGCCAATCGATAAGGTGCTCATGCTACAGGTGCAGCACCAGGTACCAAATCGATATGGAATTCCACTTGTCAAGTTGGTGGAAGTCCTGGCAAATCTTCAGGAAATACCTCAGGAAAATCTCGAATGATTGGTACGTCCTCAAGTCGCTTCTCCCCCGACTTGTCTTCAATCTCCTTTGTAGTAACATGTGCCAAAAAGACATGATGTCCTTTCAACAAATATTTATGAGTTTTGGTACATGAAATGATGTTCAAACGAGTCCCGTGTAAAAATATTAAAATTGTCCAACAATTATTCGTTTATGAAAAGTGATTGTTTTATCACCTTTAGATAATTATATAATAACATTATATAATTAGTTTAATTGATTTCACAAAAATAGTGCACAAGTATAAAATAGTGCATATATATCTTTTTCGTTTCACTTCCGTTTTGCCTATTCTTTATATCCGTGGTTTCGTATTTGAAAAATCTAATCAACCATTACATGTACTATGTGTATTTTTACTGTTGTGAACAGTAACAGTGTGTATATATTTATAAAAATACTTTTTATAAATATTAATTGTTGAAATCGTATAAAAATCATATCTCATTCGTTTTAATTCGGATTTTCAAGTTTCTTATTGATTTAGAAAGCTAATAATATGTATTATTTTATAAAATTATAAAATAATTTCCCCCATGTACTGTTTGCTACAGTAACTTCGAATAGTGTTTGTAATTTATTTTAAATAAACTTGTTTTAGGTATTATTAACTTACATAAATTATCACAAGTCCTCTAATTGATACAATTCACATCTTGTGTATATAATAAGTCCTCTATATCATAATATGTCCATATTGTCCAAGGAATAAAATCCAACATATTTATTTAATTATCTAAACCTTATAATTAAATAAATAGTCAATACTTGATAAATAATTACATAAACAATCCATTGCTTGTAAATCCTTGTTTTAAACATATTAACATATTTAAAACATCATCTTAACCATACACAAAATAAATTCGTGTATGTGTACATATGATTTTATCTTATAAACTTTAATAAGAAAACCTAGGTGATGATTAACAATATAAAAATTATATAAATCATGAAATGAAATAAATGAATAGATTAGGGTCTTAGGTAAACCTTAGATAAATGTAGGATGAATGATGATCAAGATTAAATCCAACCAAGAAAACCTTAATTAGAAAATTAGGTTTAGAAAACCCTAATTTTCTTGAAAACCTTAATTTGAAACCTTCCTTGTATAAACCCTTGTATAACCCAAACCAAGCTTCCAAGACACCTTATATGTGATTAGTAATGACCCTTGTATGCTTGTAACCCTTGAGAAATGAAAACTATAAAAGTTTTGTTGGTGAAAAACCCAAGCCGTGGGTTAGAGGGTTTTGTGGGAGAGTTTTGTGTTTGATTTTGCTTGTAAGATAATTGTGAGTGTCTACTTGCTTTATGGCATGAATATATAGCAACACATGGAAGTAAATACTACTTAAATGGAACTTAACCAATGGTTTAAGTGTTTCTTGCTTGTGTCCGGTTATGGGAGCTCAAAAAGGGGGGACAAAAGGTTTAGTTTAAGTATTTAGGACAATCTAGGTTTAGGAAACATGTTTGGTCTTGTGTAAGAGTGAAGTGACCATACATTCATGCTTGTTCATTTGTCCCTTTGGTCTTATGAGTTCTAGCCGTGGGAAATGGAAGCAAGGGAGAGGCAAAAGTGAGTTTTTGACCCATTGGTTAACAAGAACAATTGTTTAAGTGAGATAGTGGGGAGTTGTTAGCTTTGTTTGATTAAATTTCAAGTAGTATGCCATATATGTGTAAAATTCATTTAGGGGCTGATATAGACAAAAGTTTATGAGATTTTTGAGTGTCATGGTTATTAGTGGATATTTGTTGAAGTGTAGGTGGGTTTATGGTTTGCCATGCATGCAAACGTCTAGTTTTATTGTGTTACGTAAACGTTTTACGTAACCAATAAAAATAAAAAGCGTAAGTTATAAATTATCATCCTAATAACTTTATAACACCTACTTGACATAAACATTTAATTGTTTGATGCCCGTTTACGTTGAATGATCATTTTTAGTTTACGCGATTTAGCTTAACGGTATAAATTAAAAGCGAACGCGCAAAAGCCTAAAAATAAATAATAGAATAAATAAAGTCGTAAATGACCTGAAAATACGAAATGTTACAGTCTCCATCCATTAGAAGAGCTTTGTCCTCAAAGCTTAAGACGTTGTAGTGGTTAAAGACGCCCGATTTGTGAAGAGATGTGGGTATTTCTTTTTGAATGAATCTTCACGTTCCCATGTGAACTCAGGACCTCTCCATGAGTTCCAGCGAACCTTAACGAGTGGTATACAGCTTCGCTTTAATCGTTTGATCTCCCATTCCATAATTTTGATGGGCTCTTCCACAAATTGGAGTTTATCATCAATATGTAGTCCTTCCAACGGAATGGCTAATGGTTTGTCGGAGTAACATTTCTTCAAGTTGGATACATGGAATGTATTTTGAACCCTGCTTAACTCTTGTGGAAGCTCAAGCTTGTAAGCAAAGGATCCAACATTTTCCAGCACCTTAAAGGGTCTAACATATCTAGGGTTCAACTTTCCCCGTTTACCAAAACATACGACCCCTTTCCAAGGTGAAAGTTTGAGCATAACTCTATCCCTAACTTGAAACTCCATCGGCTTACGCTTTAAATCGGCGTAGCTCTTTTGTCGGTCACGAGCGGCTTGCATTCTTTACTTGATCTGAATGACCTTCTCAGTTGTCTCTTGGACTATTTCTGGACCGGTGAGTTGAACTTGTCCAACCTCGGCCCAACAAACAGGTGAACGACACTTTCGACCGTAAAGTGCTTCGAACGGTGTAGCCTTGATGCTAGCGTAATAACTATTGTTGTAAGAAAACTCAACTAGTGGCAAGTGTTTAACCCAACCATTCCCAAAGTCAATTACACAAGCACGTAGCATATCCTCGAGAGTTTGGATAGTTCTCTCACTTTGTCCATCAGTTTGTGGATGGTAAGTAGTACTCATATCCAAATTAGTACCCAAAGCCTTCTGAAGTGACCTCCAGAAATTTGAAGCGAATCTAGGGTCACAATCACAAATGATCGAGACAGGTATTCCATGCCTTGTGACTACCTCCTTTAGGTACATCCTTTCCAACTTCTCTATGGGGTCAGTTTCCTTCATTGGTACCAAGATTGCAGACTTAGTAAGTTGGTCAACAATCACCCAAATGGTGTCATATCCTTTCGATGACTTAGGAAGCTTTGTGACAAAATCCATTGTGATGTTATCCCACTTCTACTGGGGTATCTCAGGCTGTACCAACAAACCCGATGGCCTTTGATGTTCGGCCTTGACCCTAGCACATGTTAAACATTTGCTAACATAGGTGGCGATGTCGGCTTTCATATTAGGCCACCAATATAGTTTCTTCATGTCTTGGCACATCTTGTCGGAACCCAGATGGATGGAGTATTTTGATTTGTGGGACTCGTGCATGATCACATTTCTCAAGTCACCATAACATGGCAACCAACTCGTGCCATTTAAGCATAGGATTCCACCGGTACGGGGTTCCAACTTTTCCTTCGGTATGTCCTTAATGATCATACCTCCCACATCTTCGTTCTTGAGATTCTCTGGTTTCTGTGCTTCAATCTAAGCATTTATGATTTGGTTAGGATGATCCAAACTAATAGTCATAACTAAAGCTAAGACTCTTAATGGTTTAATTTTCTCTTTCCTGCTCAAAGCATTAGCAACAACATTAGCCTTCCCCGGGTTAATGAATTTGACAATCGTAGTCACTGAGCAACTTTAACCAACGACATTGCCTCGTATTTAACTCCTTCTGGTCTAGTATGTGTTGTAGATTCTTATGATCTGTAAACACCGTACACTTGGTTCCATACAGATAGTGCCTCCAAATCTTTAGAGCACACACCACTGCGCCAAGTTCTAAATCATGAGTAGTATAATTCTTCTCATGAATCTTCAACTGTCGTGATGCATAAGCAATCACCTTCTTGCTTTGCATCAACACCGCAACCAATCCTTTATGTGACGCATCACAATAAACAATCAAGTTCTCAGCTCCTTGAGGGAGAGCTAAGATAGGTGCGCTACATAACTTATTCTTTAATGTCTGGAACGCTACTTCCTGCTTGTCACCCCATTCAAAGGCGACTTTCTTCTGAGTAAGTTTAGTCATCGGCTTAGCGATTTTTGAAAACCCTTCAATGAATCTTTGGTAGTATCTAGCATGACCTAAAAATTGATGAATCTCCGTTGGTATTTTAGAAGATGCCCAATCTTTAATAGATTCGATCTTGGCAGGATCCACGTGAATGCCTTGACGATCTATCACGTGACCGAGAAATTGTACCATAGGAATCCAAAATTCACATTTTGAAAACTTAGCATATAGCTCCTCCTTCTTAAGCAGTTCTAAAATTACCTTAAGATGTTCTTCATGTTCCTTTTCGTTCTTTTAATAAATTAGTATATCGCCAATAAAGACAATTACAAACTTATCCAAGTATGGTCTGCACACTCGGTTCATGAGGTCCATGAATACCGCAGGTGCATTCGTCAAACCAAATGGCATCACTTGGAACTCGAATGACCATACCAAGTCCTAAATGCTGTCTTTGGAATATCCTCTTCTCGTACTCTGAGTTGATGATAACCCGACCGCATGTCTATCTTTGAATAAACACTAGATCCTTGTAGTTGATCAAACAAATCATCAATCCTTGGCAGAGGATAACGATTCTTCACCGTTAGTTTATTTAATTCCCGGTAGTCGATGCACATACAGAATGAACCGTCCTTCTTTTTGACAAACAAGACAAGAACTCCCCAAGGTAAGGAACTGGGTCTTATAAGGCCCTTGTCGGATAGCTCTTACAGTTGCTCCGACAACTCTTTCATTTTAGAAAGAGCCAATCGAAAAGGTGCTCGTGCTACAGGTGCAGCACCAGGTACTAAATCGATCTAAAATTCCACTTGTCGAGTCGGTGGAAGACCCGGTAAATATTCAAGAAATACCTCAGGAAAATCTCGAACGATTGGTACGTCCTCAAGTCGCTTCTCCCCCAACTTGTCTTCAATCTCCTTTGTAGTAACATGTGCCAAAAAGACGTGATGCCCTTTCAACAAATATTTATGAGTTTTGGTGCACGAAATGATGTTCATAATAAGTGGGCATTAAGTTAATGTTGAAGGGATGATCCAACTATGATGTCAAAACTTCCAAGTTCCATGGGCATTAAGTTAATGTTGAAGGGATGATCCAAGAAGTTTAATGTACAACCCCGAATGATGGTGTTTATCCCAATTATTTTCTCGTCGGCTAGTTCAACATCATAATAATGGTCCAATGTAGTTGGTGTGATATCAATTAGGGAACTAAATGTAGTAGATACAAAACTCCTATCGGCACCAGTATCAAATAAGATAGAAGCATAGAGGTTGTTTAGAAGGAACATACCTGTAACGACATTGGAGTCCGGGTTTGTTCCCGCATTGCCCACCACATACACTTTGGCTGGAGCACTGCCATTCCCATGTTGATTACCATGGTTTTCATTCTTCAACTTCGGGCAGTCTCTCTTGTAATGCCCCTGAACACCACACTCATAGTAAGTGGCAGCATTTTAAGTTGCTCCGGAGTTCCCACGATTGTTGTTATTATTGTTGGGGCCAGAACTCCTGCAATCACGAGCCAAATGGCCAATCTTCTTGCACTTGTTACAACTGGGAGCACATGGCCCCTTGTGGTGATAGTTGCATTTTTTACACAAGGGAAATGATCCCGTGTACTCCCTCTTTTCACCAGGCCCAGCAGTGTATGCCCTTCTAGTGTTCTGCCTCTTGTTCTGTTGTTGGTACCCCTGATTGTTCCCAGCATTATACTCCAACTTTCTCTTTTGTTCACCTTGCCTTTCAGTAATAGTGATGAGTTTTTGGTCCATCTGATCATTGGCAAACTCAATTTCCTCCTCCATTGTCTAGGGCCGATATGACATCACATATCCCCAGATCATATCAAGGAGTCCACCAACATATTTCTCAACTTCATTCGATTCCTCAAGAAAAATACGTCCACACATTAGTGCAAGCTCTTGGAAATGCATAGTATAACTCGTGATGTCAGTACCCTACACCTTTAGGTTCAAAAGCTCAATCTCTAACTTCTGGATTTCACCCCTTGGGCAGTATTTGACTATCATCATTTTCTTCAATGTCTTCCGGTCCATGGCATAAGCAACATCTTGAGTAACAGCCTTCATGTGGGAGTTCCACCATGTAAGGGCATTTCCAACAAAAGTGTAAGTAGTGAACTTAACTTGGTTCTCCACAGTACAGTTACTTATATGGAATACTAATTCCATCTTTTCAAACCATTGGGCCAACACAACTACCCCTTCAGTACCCTTGAAAGTAAGTGGATGACAATTCAAAAAATCCCAGTACGTACACTCACGCGGAGTACGTGTGGTTCCTCTGATTCCAGTGCCAGAATTGTGGCTTCCATCACCATGACCATTAGTGATGTTTCAAAGAGTTTCATGATTAGCAAGTGCCGCAGACACTCTTGCTTCGATTAGTTGTTCAACAGCAGCAGCAGCAGCTGTTATATGGGTAGCAGCCGCAACAGCCCTTGTAGCAGCAGCAACAGCCCTTGTAGTAGCAGAGGATATCCTTGGTGGCATATTATTCTAAATCACAACAATATAAAACACGTGAGTTTTCATAAACCTCACAACATGATGTGGGTATAACATATATATAACAAGACCACATCACACAGTGATTATATAAAATGACTGGGATCATAACACATAACAAAATTAAGATCGACATAACATAATACAGCACGTTATATATATAACAATATCACATCACACAGTGATTATATAACATGACTGGGATCACAACACATAACAGAATTAAGATCGACATGACATAATACAACACATCATATATAACTGGAAAACATACATGATTGTCTGATATAAGAAATGAAAATACAAGTCCTACTTCCGTGCTAGCTAGGCATAAAACCCATAATACTTAGCCGGCTACAAATGATGGCTATGAACATGAATGTAAACCTAGGCAGTACTACGGGAGCATCCGTACGAGCCTGATCTCTAGTCAGAATTGCTAGAATCTCGCCTAGGGCCGTCGCCAAATGTCCCTGCAGTGATGAAACATGTGCGGTCAGGGCCGCTCTCAATGAATCATGCGCATCGATATGGTGATCCTGCATCCAAGCATGGGTCCTGTATCCCTGAATCTCATAATGGACAGCCGAACTAATTCCTATAGTGTGTGCCCAAGCCTCTCAGGAGACTAGAGCCTCCTGATCTAACAGTCGTGCAGTCTTATAGTGGTACTGCCTATCATCAATCAACGTCTCAACACTCTAAAATATCTGAGTCTGCCTATCCTAGGCATCCTTGATCAAAACATAAATGTCCTGAGTATCCTGCTCCTGTACCGCAATGAGCTCGATTACCCTAGTGTTGACCCCTTCAAGGGTCACTGGTGCTATCTCCTCGGCAGCCTCTCTTGGGTCTGCACAAGTATCTCTAATCCCATAGCCAACCTCCTTGGCCCTCTGACATCTGGTTTCGGCATCCAGAGTTCCTATAAACCCATAGTCTATCCCATGACCTCCAGCAGGTCTAGGAGTAGCAGTCGAACTCTCCCCTACCTCATACCTCGATGTGAGAGCAGTCATACATAACCTCTTACAAGGTGGTAACTCGGCCTCAGGAGTGTCCTCCCTACGGCCGATTAGTGGTGGTATGAACAGTGAGGCTGGTAGTGGTGGTAGTGGTGATGCTGGTAATGGTAATGATGTGGGTACATGTGGTGGTAAATGTAGTGATGATGGTGGAGGTAGTAGTGGTGGTGAGGGAATCTGAGGTAATGGAGATGACCAAGGTGATAGTGGAGATGGTGGTGTAGGTGCAACAGCATACTCAGCAATGTGTGCCTCTATAGATGTTGACATTAGTGGCTCAAGTTTGATAGTCTTTCATGCCCTACGGAGACATGTTTGAGAAAAAGGGACTATAGTCTAAGGTGATCTAGGTGTAGGTGCAGACTTATCAGTCTTAAACGGCTATGTCTCCTCAGAAGAGGGGACATGGTCAATAACGGGTGCAACAACAGAGTCAGCCTGAGCCAGATGCTCCTCCTCCTCCTCATTAGCCTCCTCCTCCTTAGAAGCTTCCTCCTTCTCCTCGTCATCATCATAGGAGTCATCATCATCCCCGTCACCTCCATCAGCTGGATAGTCTACTAGACCATCATTAGAGTCCTCCTCGGGATCCAAGTCAGCAACGTAGCCTGGAGATAAGGCTATAGGTGAATCAGCAACATTATAAGGCTGATCCTCTATGGGAACCTCCTCATCAGATGGGGCCAAGTACTCAGGGTACTCTGGTCCTGGCACGTAATCTGGCAAGAGCGGTACCTGCTCTGGCTCCTCAAGGCCAGATATGTAGTTCAGTGATGTCAGACTCCTAGAGTCTGAAGAAGTCCACAACCCAAGCTAGCAGGTCTCCATGCGATGATATGGATGTATATGTAACCTCAGATGATGCCGAATCCGATGATATGACTATATCTATAACACATAAACAGAGTTTACATTAGTACATATATAAGACCAATAATAATATACTTAATATATTATAAACACGTATGAGAACCATGCAACATCTAGTATACCCAACTAATGCAACAAGTGACGTATGAATGAATGTCCCTTAAAAATCCCTTTTTATGATGCAATGTTTAAAAACGGTTATACTCCAAGTAAAAACATTTGACGTGGTTCTCAATAACATTGGCTCTAGATACCAATCTATAACACCCACAAATTGAGTTGCAGTGGAATATGAGTATCCAGGAGCGTTACATTATAGATCAATAGCACAAGATATGAGAACGACCTCTAAAAGAGTCGTTTAAAATATGATACATTAGATTTATTGAAATTGTTTAATACAAAGATGTTGATCCCACGCCTTGATCGGTTCTTTAGAATATAAAGAGTTTGTTACCTTGGAAGATTCCAAAATAA
>BQNB010213926.1:0-10028 GCA_026074375.1 Tanacetum coccineum
ATTCTACGGGCCGGGCTCGGGTTTACTTGGGCTTTCGCCCGATACACATGACCGATTAGATTACAAATAAGAGCCCGTTAACCCGTCTAGCCTAATACAACGTATATTAATTTAGTGACCGAGACCTAATATAGTTATGAATGAACTTCCATTGTTCAACTCAATATTTTAAGGCTAACAAAACAGGTTGCTCGGAATGTTGTCTTTCATTGGCAAACACATTATAGTCATCGTCAGAATATACCTTTTCCAATGGCTCAACATCGAAGGATGGTCCTGAATCCACATTGTGAACCTCTTGGATCTTTTCCATGTACATGTACATGTAATGTGATTCCAATTCTTGTTCATCGACTTCTTCATCCATGTCCACTAGCCAATCAACTTCCTCTGCTTGTAATGGAACACCTTTCTTAGCTTGTTTACACATCAACATCTTTTCCTTGTGATAAGTGTAATCTTTTGCCCTTTTGTTTTCTGCACTCCTTAGCAAAATGCCTAAATTCCTTGTAATTGAAACACTGTATCCAGGTCTACTGCACTACCTGACTGCCTACAGTCTCCCTAGCCCCAGCAACAGTCACTGTCCTCTGATTCCCAAACTAACCAGTTTGATTTTCATTCACGTATCTTGGAGTAGTGTCCACATTCTTGTTTTTGGAGTTTGAAGAAGTTCTGAGGTTGTTGTTGGTAGGTTTGTAGAGCTTTTTGAAGTACTTTGCAATGAGTGCTAACTTTTTTTGCATATCCTTATCTCTTTGAGCTTGTTCTGGATCACTGTCTTCTTTAGAATCTGACTCAGATAGAGGTGTGATTGGTTTGGCTATCTCTTTGCATTTGAATTTGGTAGATGCATTAGATCTGGTGGAAGATGATTGTTTTGATGTTGTTTCATATGGTTTGTGAGATTTTGGTGCTTGATAATAAGGATATGGATATGGTAAAGCAACATCAACAAGTGCTAATGGGTTAGCATTCTTGGCTATTCTCTCAGCACGGATTTTATTAACTTCCTTTTGATACTGTTTTAGAACGTCAAAGAGCTTGTGATATGAGACTGTATCCAAGTCGTGTTGTTGCTTGACAATTGTCACAAACCTTGACCATTCTGGTTGAAGTTGTTGAAGAAACTGAACATTGACTTGCATCGTAGCAACTGTCAAGTTGTTTCTTATCATTTCATTCATCTTCTTGAAAATTTGGAGTAGTATGACTCCATGGACTCTCCATCATGAGAAGTGAGTTTTCCAAACTCCCAAAACAAATTAGTCTTGACTTCTTGAATGTTGAGAGATTCACCTTGTTGAAGTCTTTCAATAGCTATCCACATGTCATGAGCTGTCTTGCAAGCATCAATAGTTGAGTAGATTTCATCCCCAATTTCAGTCAATAGCAAATGGATTTCTTCCTTTTCTGATTCATAATGAGCTTTGTTTTCAGGAGACATAGTCAAGAGTGTCTCAACTGCTGTTCGTTCTGGAACTGCCGGAGTATCATCTGTTGCAGGTACAGTTGGGATTGTGACAATAGTGAGCTTGTATGGACCTTCAAGAATGAATTTCCTCAAGGCATCACCATTTAGTCTTGTATCAATATATCTTAAGAAACGTGATTTCCATTGAGCATATCTTCCCGTTGCAAGTGTTGGTGGATGATCTCTTGATCCAACTGCCATGATGTTGTTATGCATTTGACTGTCGGTTATGGAAGTTGTGATTGGAGTAGTCACGGTGAATGATTTGTTAAATTATGAAGTGAAAATGATTTGTAGGATCTTAAGTAGGTAAAGTGATTGTTGTTGTGGATTGAGTTCAATTAACGTTCACGGGATTTTACAAATCTATGATTTAAACTAAGAAAAGAATAATCTTTTACAGGATTTTACTAAATCAAGAAGAAAACATGAAAGAATGATTAATTGTTGTGATTTTATGTGAGTGAAATCGTTGTTGTTGTTGAAGAACTTGAGCTTTTGTTAACGATTGATGAGCTTAAAACGATGAACGGTTACCACACTTTCAATTTAAAATGATTAACGGTTGATTAAAACAAAAACAAGGACTAACGGTGCAATTGCAATCCAAGCTTAATGCTTCACAATTGTTAATTGAAGTTGGAAGGGTAATGGTGCAATAAAACGGTTCACTTTGGAGGACAACGGCTACTAATTGATAATAGCTAAGGACTAACGGTGCAAAACAATTTCAACAATGAGGGTTAATAACCAAGGAAAGGACTAATATTGAAATTTTCTTTGAGTTCAAGGACTGCATGTGCCAATTTGGGATTTTAGTTTAAAATAAAAAAATTTCCCTTCATTTTGTTATGTTCTACGTTTTAAATAGAAAAATGCAACGAAAGATTGATTTGTCTCGCGAACTTGTACGGTTATCGTCGGTAAAATATAAACACACCACGATGATCATAAAAGGATTACGATTGTAGTGATATGGGTTAGAAGACGCATGATTAACCGAAGCTCAAAACCAAAAATCCGAAACGTGTATAATTCGTCTTCTACAGAAAAATTAATTCGCTTCAGTTATAGATTAATTCGCCTTCATTCAAATGCATAATTCGCCTACTGATTGTGGATTAATTTGCCTCACAAATGCTTAATTCGAATCCTCTCAAATTTGTTTACTTCGCCTTTGAAAAACGTTTACTTCTCCTTTCAAATTTGTTTACTTCGCCTTTCAAAAAAAATGTTTACTTCGCCTTATGGTTTTGGTTTAATTCGCCTAGCACAAAAAGTTTAGTTCGCCTTTCACAAACTGTTTTTGCCTCACACTTGTGGATTAATTCGCCTCGCACAATGATTAATTCGCCTTCACCTTTGTGGATTAATTCGCCTCCACAAAATGCTTAATTCGCCTTGAGTTCAAAAGATTAATTCGCCTTGCACAAAAAAAAACCAAAACGTACAATGTCCTTGTCTTTTGTCTTTTACAGAAACCAAACAAGAACCAGTTTTGGACCATAACACAAACCAACAAATTGTCCTTGTTCTTATCTTGAAACCGCGTGAGATATAGGCCAACAAGAAAAAACTTAAGAATAAGCTTCGTCTAATAATCTCTTTTAAGCCATGTGAACAAATAAGCTTGATGACCACGAGAATAAGCCCAAAAAAGCTTAAATAAGCTGAGTTGAATACAAAGATAAGCCACGAAAAGCTAGACAAATAAGATGCTACAATTTCGAAGAAGACGTTTAAAGCTCACAAGGACAAATAAGCAAACGATTCAAAGATAACAAAATAAGCTAAACTTAAGATGTGACCCTTATAACTTGATCTAAGCTCACGTGATAAGCAAATAAGCTAGGAAGAAAGAGAAAAAATAAGCCAAAAGTGACGTCAAATAAGCTCTAAGTAAGTTGAAAAATAAGATGCGAAAACCACAAAAAAAAACTATTGCAAGAATCCCATGATAGTAACTGTTTTAAACCATAAGCACATAGTGACCAAATGGAGTAATAACACAAAGCCTAAATCAGAAAGTTACAAATTGTATGGAAGCCCAAGTTATGATAACCCATGAATTGTTTAACAGATATGCAAAATATGGTTTTTAAGAAAAAATATGAATGTGTTAATCAAATAAGAACTAAGAAGAAAAGAAGAAAAAATAAGTCGAACCAATAAGCTCAAATAAGCTCACAACAAAAACACTAAACCTACCCGAGGCGAGTGATACCAATTGTAGGAACCAAGAAATCACTTCACTTCACCATTATTGAACACTAGAAAATAATATAAGAGAAAAGGAAGAAAAGTAGAGAGATGTAGAGAGAAAAATAGATGGTTAATTCTAGCAAATGTATGAAAAATAAATGAGAACTAACATACTCTCCACACTTGGAGAGGGGTATTTATACCTAGACTTTGGGCCGACTTTCATTAAGCCTTATGGGCCGAGTAGGTTTGTTTCTTGGGCCGGGCTCGAGATAACTTGGGCTTAAGCCCGCAATGCATAAAAATTAGATTAAATAACACGAGCCTGATCCCGTTAACTAGCCTATTACAACATATATTAAATAAAGACCAAAGACTTCTCGTCGTATGTGACCGAGAGCTTCCTTGTTAGACTCAATATTTTGAGGCTAACAATCTCCCCCGAAGCGAGGTCTTGAACCTTGAAACGAGCTTCCTTGTTTGACTTAATATTTTTAGGCTAACAAGGTGTCGTCAAGCCGTTAAGCTCAAGTCATGCAAAAAAAAATAATGTCACATCAGTAGTATTTTCCAAAAACCAAAATCTACCCCTCACCTCCATAAACATCACATTTTCTGATTGCCGTCGTTTTGCTTGCACCTTAGATTTTGTACCATTTCTTCTACTGATGATCCAATAACTAGTCTCAACAAAGCTATGTTGTTTCTCAGTTTAACTATTAGCTCAAGATATCCACCTACAAACAACCAACTTAGAACTTCGTCTAATCCAAGAACTCAAGCAACAATTCAAAATGGCCAAGTTACGGTTCAGGATGTTCAAGGAAGACAATCTTAGGGTTATGCGGTTAATACTGGAAAGAGTCAAGCTATGGGAACAAGGGTTATCAATATTGTTGGAGAGGCAAACGTAAATAAACCAAGGGAAATCTGGTGTTACAATTGCTAGGGGAAGTGATGTCATATGCTCTAAGCAGTGTACTGCAAAGAAGAGGGTGAAAGGTTCAGAATGGTTTAAAGAGAAGATGCTACTTGCTCAAGCACAAGAAGCTGAAGTTTTGTAACATGAAGATCAACAAGATTTTTTGCTGATAGATTAGAAGAAATAGAAGACTGTGATGATCTTCAGTTACAGACAACATCAGATTTCAAGGCAGACCATATGTTGATGCATTATGATTCAGACTGTGATGACGAAGCTATGTGGATTTTGTCCACAGAAAATAATATTATGTCCGGAGAAATTTTTTCAAAGCCTACAGGGACGCACGAGTTAATTACGTTAAAACAAATTAATATAAATATATTAAATGTAATATATTTAAGTGAATAAGCTTAAATGAGGGTTAAATATTATTATATATTTATAGGGAAGTTTATTAGTTGTTAATAGTTAAATAATGGACTAATATGTAATTATGGAGAAAAAGAAAGTGTGAGAGTTATTTCTTTTTTGCCTTAGTCAATTAGTTTCTTAATCTCCAAGAGAAGGTGGAATTGTCTAACTTGCAAGCCAGGTTGCATGCCTATACAAAGAGATCTAGGGGATCATTATTTAGATAACTTGAAAACATAAATCCCTAAATCTCTCTTCTCCCTCTCCTTTAACTTATACGATCGAAACAAACCCCAAGGGGTTTTTGGTTTGTGTTCGATCAATTCAAACAACCCTTTCGGGTTTTCATGTTGATTGATTCAAGAGTCAAAGATGTTTGGTTTGCTTTATCACTACTAGTACTAGCATACTTAATTATTTGCTACGAACGTATTGTGTGTGTTAAAGTAGAGAGATCTACCTTTAGATCTTGGGTGGTTATTGCATGGTATTCGATTTATACACACGCGTATATTCAAGACGGTGTTTACGTTAATTGCTAAAAGGTATACATTCTTGATCCTTTGTTAATTATGTATTCTATACGTGTTTATATATTTTTTGCTGCCTACTCGTGATTTTCGTTGGTCAATAGTTGTTAAAATCCCAATAGTGGTATCAGAGCCAGGTTATAGAATTGTAATTACCAAGATGTATAATTTGACAAATTAGGGTTCTTGGTTAACGTTTTAAGCCCTTTGGGCGTTTTATACTTATAAAAGACTAGTTTTTATTCGTGGATTAAAAATTAATTAGACAAAACCCTAGGTTGTATGAAATTTTATGTGTTAAATTCGATAGTTTATAATTTGTTAATTGATTGGGTTTTAATTAATAGTTAATTTGTTATCCGTGATAAACACATGCAAGTTTATCATGGATTGATATATGATATGATTCTAGGTTAATTGTTAATTGTTTGACATGCAAATTCGATGATTAGAACATAAAAGTTGAATTTTTTAAGTTTTTCGGATTGTTTGACACACTGTTACAAAAATATTTATAAAATATTCATCGTAAGTCGAAAAAATTTGAAAATTTTATTGTAGATCCACAACTCAGTAAGCTACAACTTTGTAGTTTACTGCAAAAGCTAGGGAAGAACCTAGATATGTTCGGACGGGGCCTGAAGTCGAATGAATTATTCAAACAGCTTTTATATGCTATGTGGTGTACATTTATATATGGCTTACGTAATCGATTATATCGATGGGATTGGCGCCGATTCTTAGAAAAAAGGGGGAAAAGCCTTATATGAATATATACATAGTTTAATTATTTGATAATTAGGATCATCGTTAATATTTGCATGTGTTAATTGTTAAGTGGTTTTTAATAAATGTTATGTGTATTAGTAGTTTATATTTATTTGTTTTTAGAAGTTTTTGACTTGTGTAAAAACAAAAGGGTTTTTAAAAATAAAATATAAACATGACTAAGAACTATGAAATAAGATTTATTATAGACTATAATTGCATAGTTTTTATGTGTCGCTCGGGTATGGTTATCTATAATGTTAGGGCTCATACCTTAACTTCTCACGACGAGACTTGCAATTTAATAAGTTTATAATGTGTTTTAAATCAAAGATTTAATTTTATCAATGACGAAATTTACAAAAGTACTATTTATTTGCAAGGTATATCACCAAGGGTTTAAGGTTTATATACTCTATAAATCCCTGATATGTTGCAATTATTTAGGAAGCGTGAATGGTCTAGGGTGAGAGATAGACACGCGCGATTGTGTTATCTCTCGAATTCTTGTAGATTTGAGTCTCATGATAGACACTCACACGCGCGCTCTCTCCGTGCATGTGATTCTAGGTGGAGTCGTTGGTGTAAACACTATTTATACATGAGATGTATAGAAAATAAGTGATACCGTAATAAATAATTTAATTGAGTAAAGTTTTTATTAAAAATTTATGATACGAAGATTTATGTATGCTTCTTCGTACATATTTGTCACGTCAAATAAAAATACCCTTTTTAAAATAAGTTGTTGCCATCCAATTTGAAAAAAAACACTTGCATTTTCCTTTTACATTACGTGAGACGTAGTTAGATTGCAAACACAAGGTGATTATACACTTTTCGTGAGACGTTGGTGTTACATAATCACAGTTCTTGATTGGACGACTTAATTAAGGTAAGCTGGTGAGACCTTATGCTCAAGGAATAGATGGGATAAAACATGCTTACTAGCATATTAATGTAATAAAGTAAGTCCCATAATGTTTTAGGAATTGCACCGGTGGCAATTATTGATCTTTAATTACCTTTGTAGAGGGTCTTCCTATGTGTCAGCCTAGAAGATGTGTGTCTGAGTGCCCAGAGAAGATTTCTCGAGAAGAGAGATATATGTGATGATGTATGCTTGGGGGTAATTTATTCCTAGACAATTAATATGAAAATAAAAAAACATTTATGAAAATCTTTTTCATCAAAGATCCCCCCCAAAACGCAACAATAGATTAGATACTCTCTCGAGTGTAGATAGAACTTAAGCTCTCAGTTAAGAGAGATGTGAGTTGTTCAGATATAGACTCTGCTCTAGAAAAATAGAAGTGCGCGTCGCATATGAACGGTATTACGCTCGCTTCTCTGTGTGCTCCATGTGTATCCTCTATACGAACACTAGAGAGAAAAGAGATAACACTCTCATAATTATCTATTAATGGATTCTAACATTAAAGCTGTGTATCTCTCAGAGAGACATTAGGTCTAAGTATAACTGTGATCTCAGTATTGTGATGTAAGATGTGTGCTATACACTTTGTAAGAACTAACTCTCTCTCACACCAGCACTCACCTCCTCTTGAAACTACTGTGTTAGGTGTGGCCTTGTTCGAAAGTGCGCGAATAGCGAGAGAGATTATATTGCTCTGCTCATAATTGTGCCGCGCTTGGCAGAGAAGTTGTATTGTGTATGCGTAGTGTGTTTTCTGGCACGCACTATAGGAACTATACGATTGACCAGCTGACTCGCAAAAAGACGTCACATCAAACACATTCGGATGTGTTGTGGGGAAGATAGAATCCCTCGTTTGGATGATAAACAAAGTGGGAGTTAGGAAGAGTCCCGTTAAGATATACCAGAACACTGCTTTCCGTAGGTTGCAAAGTGATGTAGAGTACTCTCGCGCGCGGGGGTGATACGTAGATAGAGAGCTCGCTCTCTCGCTGTGATAGACGCGCGCCCTCAAATTATCGCGCGACTCGCGCTCGATGAAGGATTATGATGGACCACATAAGAGAGGCTGTCTTGTTGTGCTGTGTTAGGTGTTTGCGCCACACAGAATGGATCACTAGAGTTGCTTGGTGTGTCACACTCGCACATATGAGGCGATATGTACTTTAACGTAGAAATATAGAGAGAGATCTCGCGCTCTCTCTGTGATAGGATGACACTCTCCATGTGTAGAGAGATGTTAAACAGAGATGGAGATTGGAAGTTGAGGATTTGTGGGAATTTGTAGATCGAGACGCTATCTCTGCTTGTTATCCTCGCGCTCGCGCTCGCCTATACATAGAGGCGTGTTTATGAGACTTGAGTTAAATGTGCTGACGCAGCCTGTCTTGGCTTTAGGAGACGTTTAGAGATTAGAAGTGTGATAAGCTTGTGTCTAACAGTTTAAGGCGCAGGGTATGATCCTCAAAACTCAGCCTGGTAGAAAGAGATATAGGAGAGAGAGGAGGAAGTATGTGCGCGCGCTAATGATAGAGAGAAGGTATTGGTAGATAGTCAGGTAATAGAGTGACCTCTCTCGCGACTCTAGAGAGTGAAGGAAGATAAAGTTACAGGCACTGATGTGTAGAATACCTCTCAAAAACCCCTTCTCGTTTCTCTCAAGCTCGCACTAATATCCCTGGGGAGAAAAATGTGACTCGCTCGCGCTCCTTTGGTGAGTTGCTCATGTTGCCCTGGTGAACGCGCAGTCTGGGCGCATTTGAGGGTTGGGGGCATTGTAAGAGGAATTGTCCTGCTTACCTTACTGAGTTGATTAAGAAGAAGAAGCAAGTTGGCCCTGCTAGTTCTTCAGGTATCTTCACTATAGAATTATTTTCTTTCCTTAATAAATCCTGGGTTTATGACACTAGTTGTGGTACTCATATTTGTAACACAAAACATGGTCTTAGAGGGGAAAGAAAGCTGAAACAAGGAGCTCTCTATTTGTGCGTAGGCAATGGCGTTCGTGCACAAGTAGAAGCTATTGGAAGTGATAACTTAGTTTTACCTAGTGGCCTAGTGATTTGTTTAGACAATTGCCATTATGTACCTTCTATAACTAGAGGTGTTGTTTCAGTTTCTCATTTGGTTGACAATGGTTTTATCCAATGTTTTACGGATTATGAAATTTCAGTTTCTAAGAATAATGTTCTTTATTTTAATACTATTCTGAGTGATGGTATTTATAAAATTGATATGCTTAATCTTGTGTCAAATGTTAATTCTATTTATAATGATAGCTACTTGATTACCTTTACGGATGATTATAGTCGTTATGATTATATGTATTTAATTAAAATAAAATTTTTATGAGGTTTTTGAAATGTTCAAGGTGTTTAAAAATGAAGTAGAAAATCAACTCGGGAAGACAATCAAAGCTCTTCGATCAGATCGAGGTGGCGAATACATAAGCCAAGAGTTTAAAGATTATCTTAAAGCTTGTGGAATTGTCCAACAGCTTACTCCTCCTTACACACCACAACATAATGGGGTGTCTGAAAGAAGGAATCGTACTTTGTTAGACATGGTTCGATCAATGATGAATCTTACAACTCTGCCGTTATCCTTTTGGGATTATGCTCTAGAGTCTGCAACACGCATTACCAAGAAGGTTGATAAGACTACATATGAACTATGGTATGAAAAAGTTCCTAATCTGTCTTGCTTAAAGGTCTAGAGATGTGAGGCTCTTGAGAAGAGAGATACGCCTGACAAACTCGAACAAAGATCTGTTAAGTGTAT
>BQNB010213927.1:0-10028 GCA_026074375.1 Tanacetum coccineum
ATATTATAAAATCCGTCTTGACCTAATCTGCTTTAGATGCTTTATGTGAGAAGTTTCAAATTTCTGATGTTGTTCATCATGAACTTCCTGGTCGTAATGATAGAATTCGTAATAGTCATGTCGGTAAAATCGGTGTTTATAGCAGGTTTTTTGATTTTGCTAATTACAGGATCCCCCTTTCTCAATTTCTTGTAGATATACTTGAATACTTTCAAATCAATTTATCTTAGTTATCCGTTATTGCAGCCACCAAGGTCTCTTATTTTGAGATCTTGTGTTGCGTCCATGGTTTTGTTCCAACCGTAGGTTTTACATTAATTCGAAAAGTAATGGTTGGATGTCCTTTAGTAAACGTGCTGAAAATGCTCCGGTTTGCTACACCAGACCCCTAGATTCGTTGAAAAACTAGAATGACCATTTCTTTTGGGTTGACGCTTTCGCCTTCCCCCTTGTCGTCCCGTGGCATAATAATACAACATTGAGGAAAGATCCCCATCCCACACCCGCTGAGTTTAACGCGGACGTGTGTAATTACCTTACTGACAATCCTGCTCCGTTTAGAAAGTTTTTGGAACCCTTCTTATGCTTTGTTGGCATAAGTCATTACTATGATCTGGATGAGAACTGTTATCCGACTTTCTGGGCTAATGATGATGAGGGTGGGTGTTTAATGACATCAAATAACGTCTATTTCATAGCATCATTTATCTCATGTATTTAACCCATTTTGTATAATTATTGCAAAAAATTGTTACTTAATCATTTATATTTGAGAATTGCAGTAATTATGGAGTATTTGGTGAATATTAGCAAAAGGCGCGCATTCTGAAGCTTAAACAAAGATATTTTGAAGATTAATAATTATGACTACCAATACGCCGTATCCATCAAGGAAGATACAGTGTATCCGTGCCTGCACTCACCAAAGACCACAAGGGAAAGGAGATCAATATGCCGTATCCAGAGAAGACCAATACGCCGTATTGGATATATGGCATGTGAATATTCTGAAAGATATCAAACGTGGTCCCTACTCCAAGAAACCCAATACGCCGTATCCAACCCATTGGATACGCCGTATCGAATCGACTTCCAGACAATATAAATAGAAAACTCAAAAATGAGTTTTTAGTGTGCTAAATCATATTCTCGATGCCTAAACCACAAAAGTCGATTTTCAAAGGAGAAAAAGAGCAGAAGAGGTCTTGCAACGCATTCCAATCCATAGAAGACAACGTGTAATTTCTTTTACTTTTGTAATCGTTCAGTTTTTGGTATCATTCGTTAACTCGGTTAGTTTACATTGGCTAAAACAATTACTCTTGTATTAATTATGATGTTTGAAGGCTAATACCTTCGGGTATTAGCCATTATTATAAAGATCTGAATGTTTGGTTTTGTTTATATCTCGATTGCTTAATTTATCGTTGCATGCTTGTTTATGTTTATCAATTTATACTTGTTTACGTGCTTTTGTATGCGACCTATTATTTAACTGGATCTAGTGATACGTACCAAGTAATCTAGATGTCAGGATAGCTCTCCATATAGTGATTTATACATTTAGAATCATTGGATCACAAATATTGTCCTTCTAAAATCGTGCTAATGATACGCTTCTGGCTTAACTAGTTAACGAAAACAGCCTTTGGTTTATTGAACATGTTGACTAGTAGGTGAATCTAGATAATTCAATAAATAATGTTCTGATTCTATTGGATAGTTAGACAAGTGGACTACTAGAGTATAAATTTCCATTAAGTAGTAAGTGGATAAAGTCTCTATGAGCTAGGGTTTAACAAGATCACCATTGCTTTAATCCCTAAGATAGATTATAATAAGATAATAAGGATGCTTTATGCGGATGTTTTAATTATGACAGAATTAATGTGTCTAGGTCTTAGGATGAATTCCCGCCCAAGTCTAAGAATGATATGCCTCTTCGAGATAAGTAATCATTGCACTGAATAAACAAACCAACTTCTAATCGGATTAAAGATGGCTAATACAGTTTCTATCGTAAGGCTCGGCCGCTCTTTTATCTTCTGTTAATTTTTTTGCGTGGATTAAAGTGTCTTGAATTGATTGTAGTCGCCAACCAAACCCGTGCCAGTCTCTCAGGCTGAAACCCCCCTTTTACCTATTAGAATTAAGATTAGAACTAACGTAAGATTATCATAGGTTTGACTTAGATTAGAATTAACTTAGATTAGACAACCAAAATATAAATAAATTGATAGATTTAACCTCGCTTCAAGTGTTCGACACCCTACTTACCACGAATCTACCACCGACCGGGTACACTGCCCGTTAAAGTGTTGTTTTTAGTTAAGTCGGCAAAATATAAATTTAAAACTTGAATCATAAAAATATACACCACACAACGACACATCAAGTTTTTGACGCCGTTGCCGGGGAGTGAAAATTAATCTTGATTTTTATTTTATGTTTTGGTTTTTTTACATTAGATTATATCTAACCCTTAGGAGTAATGTTAATTAGATTAGTGTATATTCTTGTATATTCTGTATATTTTTGTATACTTGTTAGTTTAATTGTTTGTTTGTATAATTGTGGGTTTAATTTAAATTGTTTTTGTAATACACTGTTCTGGTAGATAACTCGATACGGCGTATCCACTTCCATTGGATACGGCGTATCCACTTCCATTGGATATGGCGTATTCAACTTTCTGTCCAATACAACGTATTCATTCAATCGATTAATACGGCGTATTCACTTCTATTGAATACGGCGTATCGATCATCTGGAACAGAATCAGAACCTAAGTTTTCATATTTGATTTTCGTGCTAAAAAAATTTCTATCGTTCTTTAGAGCAAATCCTACTTATATTTTTATCCTTGTTACAGGAAGTACCTATCAAAGGTAGTCGATTGAATAAGTGATGGCGGACAAGGGAAATAAGTCAAGTATGGAAACATTTGCGCCTAACGACAAAGCAGATTACTATTTCGGGATTACAAGTATTACAGTTAACGGGAAGAACGCTTATGAATTGAAAGGAAAATTCTTGGATGATCTGCACAACAATGCTTTTAGTTGAACAACGGGAAAGACGCAGTTGAACATATTGAATACTACCTAAAAATTATTGACCTAATCAAATTACCCAATGTAGATCATGATAAACTGAGAGTTGTTATTTTCCTAATCTTATTGGCTGGAGGTGCACAGAGATGGTTTGATAAGACCAAAGAATCAATCACTTGTTGGGTCGACTTAACTTCTAAATTTTTTAGAAAATACTACCCGCCTTCTCGCATCGAGGGAAATAACACTTCCGTGATAAAATAGGACCCAACTAATCCAAGATTCAAAAGATGGCTGGCTACAAAGTTCGTAAACTATAAAACAATGGATATATTCACCAAATGAGCTTTGTGGGATTACTTAAAAATGGTTGGTGATGAAATTGAGGTATCTGATGATGAATCTTCTGATCTTGAAGAATACAAGAGTGATAAGGAAGAAACCGCCAAAATTTTTAAGATAGAAACTGATGTTTTTTACTACAAGACACCTCTCTGCTTGGCATTCAATGAATTTAATTATCTTCTCAAAGTAGATCCGGACTTACTTACAAAGGATATTATAGGGTTTAAAACCTATGAAGATTACAAAGACGACTGGATCTATGAATGGAACGAGAATGTGCCATGGGTATATAACAAGCCATGGCTTGATAATGGAATATGGAAGGAAGCGAAACCAGTCAAACATACTTGCAAGCCTTTCAACTATAAAACTGGGTGTTCAGAATGGCCAACTTGTAGTTGGAGAGAGGATGGTTATTGTAATGGAGGAAATTTACCCGGTGCTTACCATATTAGAAACTCGCTCCATTACCAAGATCTTAAATGGTATGAGGCTCTGGAAGTAGAGAACTAAAAGATGAAGCTTTACAAAATAAAGCTATCATGGAAGGCTTGATTAGTGATAATGAATCAAGCAATGATTGTTGGAAAAGATGGAAGAGCCACGAGATTTACTACCACAATTATGATGAAGGGGAATATGAAAACCAAATTTATAAAGAAGGGCATGAGTTATGTGGTATCAAAATCGCGAGGTGCCGGTTTGCCACATAAAAGGATACAAGATGATCAAATACTCGTTCAAAGATGAAGAATAATATGTTGCTGTAAAAGAAGACAAATACGATGATCTTACAATCACAAGTGAAGAGGCGTGCTGAACTTACCAGGAAATCTTTCGGATGATGGACGAAGGATGGATGGTTACGCGCACCGAGTGAGAAGCTGAAGAAAAGTCTAACTTAAAGACTTAGCTGTAAACAAAAGTGCTTCCCGGGAGACAACCCGGATTGTTATTTAATTTTATCGCGTCTGTCTTCCCAGACATCAATACGGCGTATCCGCTCCATACCATACGGCGTATTGATTGTTTGGATGTTATCGGTCTTTACTTTTTATGCACTTTAAAAACATTATTGTCAGTTCTGGCAATACGGCGTATTCACCAGACTAACAGGTATTTAGTTTGTTTAGTTTAGTTTAAATTAACCGTAGGTACCAAGATAGGAATTGCACATGCTTTTCCTATGTTTTATACATGACCTCGTGAAAGAAATATCGATGAATATTGGTGGAGAATTTATAAAATCTGGAGATCTTAAAGTGTTAGAGTCTTGAAACTTCAAGGCGACTGTTCAACACAATCTTGCTAATAAACTCAACATGGAGAATCTACCGAGCAAATATCAGGGGAGTTTCTCATTCTAATTCTTTTTAATTCCTGTATTTAATGTTTTATCTATACAACGAGGACGTTGATAATTCAAGTGGAGGGATGAAATTAGAATGTTTACTTGTCCTAATTTTCACACTAAAATGCTTAAATTATGCTCAAATTTAAAAAAAATTCAAGCATAATTTTTGTGAAATTACTTGATAATACCACAACACAATAACCCTTATAGATTATTTGTGAGGTTTTAACCTATCCGTTTCTCAAAATGTTTACCCAAATTCATAAAATCTGAGTGTGGCGGTTGTAGTAGACGTTAGAATTGTGTTCTCCTGGTAAATACTTTTCGAGATCACAGTGATGAGATTTACTATGGATTTGATGGAAGTTTACAGTAACTTTGTTTTTAAATGGTTAATTTTAGTGTATTACACCTAAAAAGTTGTACAAGTTTATTATTAAACTAACTACACTGGTTAGTGTACCCATCGTATAAACCTTCTATTTACTCTCTAAGTTTAAGAGTAAGAGTACCTAGAGATACAACCGTGTAGAGCCAATTTTTTAGGAATTACACCAACTTAGTTTATTTCAATATGTTACACCTTAGATAATCTACCCTATTAGATTAAGTTTTATTTTACAGTTGCTAGTTGCTTTAAAGTGTAAATTATGTATTTCCGTGTTTTGTTTAGTCAATTTATGGTACGGGTCTGTTGGAATGTCTGCACATCTCCAATGGTTCATGTATAAATAAGAGTCAAAAGTCTCATATATTTTTATACCATGCGCAATAATGGTATGTCTCGTAAGAATGAAGAATTAGACGAGTATTAGTCGGAATTATGTATGAAGATCAGTGTAAGCGGTTGAAACTACTCTGAGTGAACGTATAATAGTTAGAATGTTGAAAAAAGTATCGAAAAAATTCTACGAAAAATCACATCAAAAAAAGGAAGGTAGTTTGAATATAATCGGTTTCGCAAACTACAAAGAATTTAGCATGAAGCAGGAATTTCGATATTCGTTGATACGATGTAAAAAGTAAACGAATGTAGAGTATTGTATATAGTAGTGGAAGATATTGCAAGCTCTTGCCTTGGTAAAGTATGGGATGGTTGGGACAGTGCCGTTACGGAGAACGCCCAACTTAGGTTGTTGATCTCTGATCAAGACATTATGTAAATAGTTGGTCTTTATCATGGTCATATCGGTCGGGAAAAGTGTCTAGCAACTTGTACTCTTAGACTTTATCTTTTGTTTCGTCGAAAATTGTGTTTTACAGAAACAATTATATTCCTATTTACTAATCATTAACCATGGGTTTTACGCGAATGAGGATTTGTACGAGCGTGCATATCTATTTCGTCGTTACGACCATGTATGCATGTCTCAGCTGCCTTGTTGGTTTATTAATATCTGTGAAAGTTAGAAGATCCATACCCTATTGTTCATGTATCTTCATCACTAAACTCTTGGTTAAACATCGAACGATGATGTGATCGATAAAAACTATATGTTTATTCTCATCAATATTTCATTTATACTATAATTAAATAAAAATATTATACAGGCACATGATATGTGATGTCTTTAGTATGCCTTTGTTAGGTGTTAAGTGTGGTACTTTTGGTGAAAGATTGTAGTTAGATCAACCCTAACGCCTTATAACATACGTAAACCTACAGTATTTGACCTTTATAGAACTATGTTACTACTATGCTCTTCGTGTGGAGATGTTTGTATACCTTGCCAAGCTATGTGATAGGAATACTTCGTCTTCATACGAATATCGTAGGAATGTATGAGAGCTATTGAGGTTACTGTGTTGTACCACATAGATGATCTAAGTTAGAGTGATGTGGAGTGTTTTCATATTCCTATTTTGTGAGGTATTTGGTGTGTACTTGTAATAGATCTCAAATAGGAATGCTTAATGAAGAAAATATTCCTTAGGTGGATACATGTTGTATACAATTCTAAAGGACTACTTGAGGGAACATCATAGTAGGGGATCATTTGATGGACATCAAATAAACATCTATTTTATCGCAAGCATTTATCTATGTAATTAACCCTATTTAAGTTATAATGTTTGTTGCAAAGATTGATTCACTTAGAATTGTTTTTGTATTTGAGAATTACAGTAATTATGGAGTACTTGGTGAAACTTGACTAAAAGGCACGCATTCTGGAGCTTAAACAAAAGATTGTTTTGAAGATTATGTTTCTGACAACAATACGATATATATAATTAAATTTATATTTATTATATATAAAAGCCTGTTATCTCATCAAGATGTAAGAGATTCTAGCTCGTATATGTGCCTATCACTCACCAAAGATCCATGATAGGAAACATGTGATCTCAATATCGTCGTATCCATGAGTGAGACCAATTACATACCGTATTGGAGAATATAATATAGTGAATATTCTAGAAGATATCAAATCGATTGGTCCCGCTTATTCCAAGAAACCCCAATACGCCATATCCAAGACATTGGATACGCCGTATAAAACCTACTCCATACCTTATAAATAGAAAACTTAAAAACGAGTTTTAAGTGTGCTAAATTATATTCTTGATACCTAAACCAAAAAAAGTCAATTTTTAGAGGAGAAAAAGAGGATAAGAGGTCTTGCAACCGCAATTCCAATCCATAGGAGACATAACGTGTAATTTATTAGTTTAGATTGCTTTTGTATATTGTTTAGTTTTTAAGGTATCATTCGTTTTAACTCGGTTCGTTATCTTGTTGGGTTCAGTCCTGAGCTCCTTCATTCTTTTAGTAGATTTAGAACTATAAAAGTCCCCTATAAAGTGTTTCTCAAATCTGATAGTCGTTCTCAGTTGGAAGATCATGAAGCTTTCAGCTTCAGCAACGCTGATAGTTGCCTTCAACATCCGCTCTTCAGTGTCCTTAGAAGATTGGAAGTATCTTCGCACTTTAGTATATACAGCGGATACAGAAACGGAATGAATGGACTCTTGGTTGGGTTTTTTTACAGATTGGCTGACAATTCCAAGCTGAACGTTGTCTATCTCCATTAACAAAGAAAGGGGTTGATGTGATGAAACATGATGTTTGGCAGCTATCTAGAAGGTTTATAAGGCCGGGAGAAAAAGATTGCTTTATGGTCACAGGAAATAAAGCAATTCCTTGGAAAATGTACTTTAAAGTTGGTATAGAATGTACAACACTTTCCTAAAGTACTGTACCTAGTCTAGAAAGCAACCGTGCATTAAATGAGTAGCTACAACCAGCCTATTTAATGCTCTGCCGACGTAAGCTTAGGTTTAAGAACTTGTATAACATAATCCCTTTCCTATAAAAGGAAAGGTATTCCCTAGCGAGTAAATGATATCTCCTTCTAATTAATGTGCTACACATTAAAGAGGTTCATTTATTCTTCAACACACTGACTCGTACTACTGAAAGTTGAAGCTTCGTTTAGTAGTCATATCAAGTTTGTTTTCTTATTCTCATAACTTGGTTAAGAGACATAATGTTGCGAAGGAGATAACACTCCAATGGTAATTAACCCCTTGCTATTCCACAAGCAAGGTGTGTATAGATTTCTTTATTTGATTCTTTTTTTTAAGAAAATTCTATACGTTGAAAATTGAATAAAAGTACTTGTGTGTGTTTTAAACTTGTTCTTTATTATTGTTTATTTAATTTGTTTTAAAACTTCATCGTTTGTTTCTATGAATTGATTAGTTTAATGTTAATAACCTTATATCAGATTCCAGGACCCATAAGTGGTATTAGAGCCTTCTGGTTTTAAAAATCCTTTTAAAAGGATATATAAAAAAGGTCAAGATTGAGTTTAAAAATCTATGGATCTTATCTTAAATGGCAGTAGTAGAAGTAACATAGACTCTTGAATACAGGGGTAGCCAGTTAAATGTAGCTCCCGAACTAGAGGTGAAAAATTTCACCAATTGGAAAAAGAGATTCATGTGCCATATTATTGGAATTGAACCTCAAGTTGAAAACATCATTTCAAACGGTCCTTATATCCCTATGGCAGCTGGTCAAAGGAAGCCTGAAGGACAATGGACTACAGATGAGAGAAATGCTGCTAACTTAGATCAGCGACTCAAAAGTCTCATCATGTCCATCCTTCCAGTAATGACTCAAATAAAATCTTATCATAAACTGTTAACTGCAATAAATTCTAACTTGGATGACCTGTACGATATATATCATGAGCGGGCCCTCTGATGTGACAAGAAAGTAGGGTCATGGACCTGCAGTTGTGCTATAACACCTTCAAATCCAAAGAAGGTGAATCTCTAACATAAACTTTCACAAGATATAAAGCTTTGATGAATGAATTAGTAAATGATGGCATTAAACTTTCAAAGCTTGAAATAAATATTGGTTTTATAAACGGGTTACCAAAGAAGTGGCTAAGTTTCTGCCAAAGTCTCAGAAACACAAATCAAGTGAAAGATTTTGAGCTTGCTTCTCTATTTGGTAAACTCAAATATGAAGAAAACCTAATAGACAGTATTTATGAAACTAAAAAGAACAAATCTCTTGTATCTACAACACCTTTGTCAACTGCTGTCTTTACTACCTCTATTATCCAGGACTTTCAAGATAGTCCTGGTGATGAAGAGGATACAAGAAGCAGTCATGAGTACCTGAAAGACTTAGAGGAAGAATACCAAGCAAGAGCTCTTTTAGCCAAATCTAAAATAATCTTCAAAAATGGTACTCAAAGGTTTAGCGGTGCAAAAGCAACTGACCAAACTGAATGCCACAAATGTGGCAAGAAGGGTCATTTTGCAAGAGACTGTTGGTCAAAGACATCAGTTCCTTCATATCAATTACCTTTTCAATCAAAACTTCTCCTTTCATCTGAAAACAAACTTGAACCAAGGCAAACCAAGGACTTTAAAGCCAAATACCACAAAGTCAAAGCTAGACTAGCCCTCCTCAGCTCAAGTGCTTCGACCCTCAGCTCATCCTCAGGCAAAAACAAAGGCCTCATTGCTGAAACGTATGATTGGGATGATGAAGAAGTGTCGTCTGATGAAAATGAAATAACTAAAGTTAAAGCTCTCATGGCACTCAATGATGAAGAAAGGGTTTCAGTTGGCAAAGAAAGTGCCAGAAATGGTGATTGGACTAAGATTTCTATGAAAAAGGTACACACTCTTCTGGAAATGGAAGATAATGATGATAGAAAATCCTTTCTAGATTATCTGTGTATTGATCTAAACTATGTTGAAGAACAAAGAAACAATCTTTTGTCAAAATATAGAAATCTTGTTCAAGAATT